>PVKS010006775.1:0-76462 GCA_004027875.1 Aplodontia rufa | reverse complement strand
TATATTTGTGGAGTGTAATGTGATCTTTTGAAATATCTTTACACTGTGGAATGATTAAATGAAGCTAATTAACAGATCCATCACCTTACATACTTGGGGTTTTTTTGTAAAACATTTGAAATATATTTGTTAAACAATTTGAAATATATAATGCATTTTTTATTCTTGTAGTTATTACAGCTATGGATTTCCCTCCAGAGCTGTTTTTTCTGCATCCCATAAATTTTGATATGTTATAGTCTTGTATTGTTCATTTCAAAATTTTTTTCCACTTTTTTCTGACTTTTTTGATCAATTATTTAGGAATGTGTTATTCAGTTTTTACAGATTTTTGAATTTTCATTTTATTTTCTATATTGATTCTAAACTGAATTTCCATTGTGTTCAGAGGAGATGTTTTGCGTAATTTAATTGTTTTTAAATTTAGTGGATTTTTTGTGGTATAAAATATAGTGTATCCTTGAGAATGTTTTCCGTGTGTATGTGAAAAAAATACATATTCTGCTGTTGTTGGATAGAGTGCTCTATAGATGTTTAATAGTCCCTGACTTATTCATAATTCAAATAATAGTTTTTAAATATTTTTGATGGTGTAAAAGTGATATGCAATGAATGGAAACTATATTGTGAATTTTGATCTTTTCCCAGGCTAGTAATATAAAACTATTCTGGTTTTCACTTTTATGATAGTATTCAATAAATTGCATAATATATTAAAAAACCTCATTTAAAAATAAGTTTTGTAAAGCATGATTTTGCCTGACTTTAGGTAATATAAGTGTTATGAATAAATTTTAGCCAGGCTAGACTAAGCGATGATGCTTGGTAGGTTAGGTATAGTAAATATATTTTTTGACTTACAATGTTTTCAACTTATGATGAGTTAATGTGTTATCATGTTGTTCAAGTCTTGTATTTACTTGGTGATCTTCTAATTGTCCTGTCTATCATTGCCATTGAAGTACTGAGGTCTCCAATGATTACATCAAGACTGTCTACTTCTCCCTTCAATTCTGTCACTTTTTCCTTTGTGTACTTTGGAGAACTGTTGTTAGGTGCATCAGTGCTTATAAATATTATATCTTCTTGTTGGATTGATCTTCTTATCACTATATATTATCTTTTTTGTCTCTTGTAAGACTTTTTGTTTTAAGGACTATTTTATTTGCTATTAATATAGCCACTCCATCTCTTTTGTTTTCTGTTTTTGTTTCCTTTTCCATTCTCTGTGTGTGTGTGTGTGTGTGTGTGTGTGTACGCATGTGTTGTTGGCTAAGAGCCGGGGGATCATACTTGCTAGGCAAAAGCTTTACCCAGCCCTCTTTATCCATTCTTTTCTTTGAACCTCTTTCTGTCATTGAATCTACGCTTGTAGCAGATGATTAAAAATAATAATATTAACAATTTAAAAATGCCTAACTGCTAATGTCTGCTGCCTTTTGTTTGGAATAAGTCTAATATCTGGGTTTTATAAGAGGCAATTCTCTGTGTAGGCCATACTTCCTTGTTTCTCTGCATACCTTTGTAGTTTTAGTTGATAACTGGACATTTTGAATATTATAACATCACAACTGTGGGAGTCAGATTGAAGGTAAAAGTACCTCCTGCATATTTGTTGCTGCTTATTGTTATTGTTTGGTGACTCTTCTGAACATATCCGTGATGTCTACACTCTTTGTAATACGTGGCTCTGACAACTCTGTTCCATTAGCTAACAATTAGATTTTAAGTGCCTGAAACCAAAATATTTCACAGTATTTGGGGTGGACTATGTGTGTGTTAGAATGTGCCTGCAACAATCAACCAATCAGCTTACAGATGTGCCTTAGCCTTCACTCTCCTCTTTCACAGAATTTCAAGATCATCCAGAAGTGAGAGTTTGGGGCCTTCTTGGTTCTTTCCCAAGCATGTGCACTGCCCTGGAAATGTATATGGCCTTCTAGATACCCAGAAATAAATTGGAATTTTCAAATCCTCATTTTCCAATGGATCTCATTCCTTAGCTTTCCTCCTAAGCTTTTTGATTTGTCTATTGTTCATCCCAACTGTTATGCATGGCCTTAGGCTTTAGTAGTAAAAGCAATTGCCTGTAAGTGTTTTTGACAAATGTCCCATGTGGTTGTTTTAACGGTGGCTGAGTACAGAATTAGTGAGGTAAAGGCAAGTCATCTGAGCAGGTCTTTCAGGGAATCATTAGACAGTTTGAAACTAATAACTACAATTCTTAGAGCTTGTTCTGCTTCTCTTGTACTAACACTGGGATTATGGGATGTTATTTTCAAAGAGTGAGGAGAGAGGAGTGGATCACGGTCGGTTAAAATACATCAAAATTTACTGATTCTATGAAGAACTGGACACTTTTCTTGACTGAGTTTCCCCTAGTTTACTGAAAGCTTTTGTTTTCTAGTTCAATTGTCAAGAGTTGATTCTGACCATTTTTGCCATTTTTTCCCATCATTTATATGCCGTGGTAGACTTTTGGAATTGCAGACTTTACCATTTTTGCTTATATCACTGTGCTACATAGTTTTACAATACTATATTAAATGATTGCATAATATTTTTATAATTCCTTAATCATCCTCATATTGATGAATATTTATCAATTGTTTCCATTGATTATATATAGTGCTACAACACTAATATATGCAGTTTTGTCCACATCTCTGAGTATTTCCTTTGGATAAATTTCTAAAAGTGAATACATGGGTGAAAGGATTTAAATTTTCAAGGATCATGATATATGCAATGTAGATAATTTCCAAAATGATCATTTTCATTTCCATTTCCACCAGCAGTGTTTGAAAGTATTGCTTAACTGTAGCCCTATCATTGGGTATTATCACTTACGACATTTATTAAGTAAGTAGGAAAAACAATATTTCATTGTTTTATTTTATACATCTGTTTACTGACGAGGTCAAAATATTTATGATGTTTATTTGATACTGTCATTTCATTCTCTGAATTTCTTGTAAATGTTCTTTGTTGGAAATATACTTATGTTGTCTTTATACTTATTAATAAGAGCTTTTTACATAGGAAGAGTAATAATAGTAATAATTGTAAATATTTGAAAACACAGGACTCTAAAAGCACTTCTAACTACAGATTCAAAAAATTTTCTTTGGTAATTTTTGGTCACTGTGCTGGTGTCCTTTCATCACTGTTATCAAATTATCACAAACTTAGTGGCTTAAAAACAACACAAATCCATTATCTGATAATTCCGTGGATAAAAGATCTAAAGTCAAGGTTATTGGTGGGGCTGATTCTTTATCAAAGCTTGGAGGGGAGCTTTTAAGCTTCTAGAGGGCTGGTGCTTACAGTGCTTGGTTTGTGGCCTTCTTTTCTATATTCAAAGCGTATCACCTTACTCCAGTCTTTGCTCCTGTCATCACATCACCTTTGACACTCTGGGATTGCCCAGGTAATCCAGGATAATTGTGTTAGTTAGTTTTCTGTTGTTTTGACACAATGCCTAAGAAAATCAACTTAAAAGCTGGACTGGTTTTGGCTCATGGTTGCTCTCTCTTGCCTCCAGTGTTTCTGGGCTGTAATGAGGCAGAACATCATGGCGGAGAGTGTGTGGGGGAGCAATGCTGCTCACCTCAGGCCAGCCAGGGAGCAAAAACAGGGGAGAGAAAGGGAGGAAGGGACCAGAGGCAGAATATATGCTTCAAGGGCATATCTTCCTCAATGACCTGCCTCCTCCAATTTGGCTACCCCTCCACTACCTCACAAGAGCCGTTAAGTTATGAATCCATAAATGGATTCATTCACTGATGAGGTCAGAGTGCTCATGATCCAATCACCGTCCAAAGGCTCTGCCTCTGAACACAGTTGCTTTGGGAACTAAGCTCTCAACACATGACCATTTAGGGAACATTTCAGAGACAGAGCACATCAATATTCTCCCCTTCCAAGGACTCCTAACTTACATTTGCAAAGTCCTCTTTGCTATATGTATTAGTCAGGGTTCTCCAGAGAAACAAAACAATGGGATAGGTGGATGGATGGATGCATGGGTGGATGGATGCATGGATGGATGGATGAAAGGAAGGAAACTTATTTTAAGGAATTGAATCACATGATTGTTGATGCTGAGAAGTCTAATATTTGTAGGACATACTAGCAGGCTGGAGACCCAGGAAAGAGTTGATGTTCCTTTCTTGAATCTGAAAGTTATCTGGAGATTTTTTCTTCTGCAGGGAATCTCAGTCTCTTCTAAGGTCTTCTACTGGTTGCATGAGGTCCACCCACATTAGAGAGGGTAATATTTCCTACTTAAAGTCTGTTGGTTTAAATGTTAATCACATTTAAAATCACCCTTACTGCAATATCTAGTCTGGTGTTTGACCAAAAAAAGAAAAGAAAAAGAAAAAGAAAAGATATCATAGTCAAAATTGACATACGAATTAATCATCACATGACACATGGACCTATTCACAGATTTCAGGGATCAGGATACAAACATATTTGGAGGGTACATTATTCAACCTACCACAGTTACCTGAGACTATTTCTTTGACTAAAAAGAGAATGTCTTCTTTTAAGAAAAAGTAGATACTCACTCAGACTAAGTAACTGAAACACTCCTAAACCCGCCCATCCTCATCAGTGGTTCACAGTAATAGAAGAGAATTTTCCCATGATTCATTCTACCTCCATTATGTATAGTTTTGAGAAGAATTTCATATCGTATTATCCTTGGTAATAAAAGGAAAGATCTGCTTCGCTGATTAAAAGTCTGCTCCCCCCCTATACATTTGAAGAAGAAAATCTCTCTCTCTCTTTTGAATTGCTATTCTTGGCAGGAAATATTTTATCAGCTCAGACTCCTAATTGGTTAGGAACATGGCTATTGTGGTGGTTTTCTGTTGCAGACAGGAGACCTTTAGGTTTGGGAGACTGGAGACACATTGAAGCAGGAACCTGTCCCCTTTTTGTCCCTCCTAATATTTAAAAAATGACTATGAAATGGGAAGAGTAGGAAGATCCCCAGAGAATAGTTCCAAGTTGCCAGAATTCCATTGCTGAGCTGCCAGCTTCTTCCAAATACAAAAGAAACCAAAAATGCAAGGGAGAGTAAACTCTAAAAATTCTTCTGTTCAAAATATAAAATAGCATGCATTGCTCTCATCTGAATGATCAATTCTGCCTCATCTTCTCTGTTCCTACAAATCTTTTGCTTCGTTATGAAAGGAATTTTAATCGCAGTGGAGATTTTTGTCCTGTTTCAGCATAGCATCTCCTTGACCCTTGAACTCCAGGAGACTGGGGCCTAGGTCTGCCGTTCCATGGCCCCAGTTGCCTGGACTAAAGCGGCTTCACCACTGCATAGAGCTCACTGAGTGTGGAATAATCGTAATAACAGCTGATGCTTCCTGAGGATGTTACTTTCCCTGGCCTGTATGCCACTGCTTTGCAGGCATTGTTTGAGTACTTCCCCTCTCAGTGAGGGCCTATTATTGTCCACATTTTGCAAATGAGGAAACCACAGTTTAGCATCATTGAAAGGCTCATCCATGTAAAATCTCACATTGCAATGCAGGCCTGTGTGACAACACAGCCACGTTTAACTGTCTCCACTCTCAGACCCATGGGACCAAAGTCCCAAGGAAAAGGGAAGCAGGATGGGTACATTTGGACTGGAGGAAAGAGGGGAAGAAGCAGCTAAGTTGTGGTGTAGATCTGTCTGTACCTTAGAAGGTGCTGAAGGTCATGGGTTGAAAGGGAGGAAACATGAGCGAAGGATCCTACAAGCTCCAAGACGCACTCAACTACTTCCCATTTTGCCAGAGTGGGTCCTGGCATGGGGTTAATTGCCCACTTTCTCAACATGGTACCTGGAAATCTTCCCAGACTGCACATCTGTTGGAGCTGGGCAGCGCCCTCTCTGGAGGAGCTATCAGAAGGAGAGTAGGGAGGCAGACAAGCAGACTCATCCCTGGCACCTCTCTGCTGCCACCACAAATACCTGGGTTGCCCCACTCTGCCCCCCACCTGCTGAGCCATCTGGCCCAGGACCATCTGCTGGACAGTGGGGTGCTGCAAAGCAGCTCTGCATACGCTTTGCCGGTTTGGATCCCTAACTCTCTGCTTGCTTCAGCTAATAGGCTTCCAGAGATCCAGCGGCTTCCCTGTGGAGGCAAGTGGAGCTGGCTTGCATTTCCCAGGATGAAGAATTTATGGTGCCTGTTCCATTTTCTGTAGCAAATCGGGTGTTTTGATACATTATCTCACTTAACTCCTAGCATAGTCCAGTGAGGAAAGCACCATTATTCCATTTCATGGATGAATAAACCAAGCCTCTGAAAGTCACCCTAAATTGGTACTTAAAGACCTAAAGCTTGAACTCAAATTAAGGTAAGTTGATGTCTCAGTGAAGGCTGCAGCGGAGTTCCAGCAGAATAGAAATGCCCTCCTGTGCCCAACTCAAGGACCCTCCCTGGAGTCCTGCCAAGTGCCTGCTCCTAGGAAGGAGGTCCCTCAAAAATCAAACACCCCATCCTGATGACATCTTCATTATGCAGTTAATCACTGCGTGTTAGGATGAGGGTGATCATCTGGAGTTTTGCAATTGTTGGTTGGTTTCTACCAAAATTGCATTGGTGCATAAATGCTTTTCAGTCTAGAGCATTCCTGCATATATTTTTAAAAATCTAGAGCCACTAAAGCATAAGGGGCACCATTGTGATTTCGCTCCAAGTGTTGAAAGATTGCAAGGTTTTCTTTCTCTTGTTTTCCACAACAACATGCTTAGCGCCACCCTCAGCACTTTCCTCCTTCGTGTCTCTGGTGAGATCATCACATGCCAGTGGAGATAAGAAACAGAGGCAGAAGCATGATCAGCTCATTCCAAAGTCACCACAGAACTCAATTTCAAAGAAGCACTGGAGGAAAGGCAAGGACGTTGTGCATAGAAGCACCCTGAGATGGGAAAGTTCCATGCTCCTCCAGACCTATTGTGTGCCTGGTGCTGCTCTTTGTGACTCAGATGTACATTATCTCATTTCACTCCATCAGCTTGTCAGTATTTCCAAGCCCATTGCACAGCGGAGGAAAGAAACTTGAAGAAGCTTTTTAAAAAAATTCACCTAGAGATTGGCACAGTAGTGTGTGCTATAATTCTACCAGCTTGGGAGGCTCAGGCAGGAGGATCACAAATTCAAAGCCAGCCTCAGCAATTTAGAGAGACTGTGAACAACTTAGTAAGACTCTGCCAATACCTAAATGAATGAATGAATGAATAGGAATGGGGATGTGGCTCAGTGGTTAAGTGCCCCTGGGTTCAATCCTGGGTACAAAAGAGAAAAACAAGAAACACCTCACCTAGAGGCCACACACCCTATAATACTACATGACCAAAACAGGCCTGCAGTCCAGGTAGTATGACTCCAGATCCTGAGTGCATAATCACAGCACTGACAGACAGGCTGGTGGCAGGGAGGCCTCTGCAGTCTGGAGAGCAGCTGATGAGGGCTCATGAGAGAAGTTCACGTTTCTCTTGCACAAACCAAGCTTTTAACCCATGGCTCTCAAAGGAGGCTGTGTGTTAGAATAACCTGGAAAGATTTTTAAAAAATGCTTCAGACCTCACTCTGACCCTGGGGCTTCTGATTTCCTCTTCTGGGGTGAGGTTCACCCATTGAAAATTTTAAGATCTCCTAAGGTTGAGGACCACTGTTCTACAGAAAGGAATAGGTAGGTACATATCCATTTCCTCAGTTAAGAGGTAGGTTCCACCTCATCCATCCATGTGAAAAATCTGTCAATTACTTTTAGTGATCTCATGTCTGGCTTGAAAGTGGCCAGCAATGGAGGGCAATTGTTGGGTGGGGGAGAGGACAGAGCATCAGAGGAAGGGGTGACCAACATTAGATTGGGCTGGTGCCTGGAGCTGAAATGAGAGAGTTAATGTAGCTGTGGCTGTGGCCAAGCCCTTGGACCTGCTGGAGGAAGGAGAAAGGGCCTCATGTTGATTTGTTGCTGGTGCAGAGAGCAGATGTGGAGGCTTTAATGGCTTCTGGGAGCAGCTGCCAGAAGACCCTGCTGAGGCTCAAGCTGTCTCTTCCCTGGCATGGCCCTACCAGGGAGCGGTTTTGGAGGAGGATGCAAGAAGTCTCCAGGGACCTTAGCGTGAGGTGGGAATTGGGGTTCTCAGAAGGAGCTGGGTGGATGCAGCCTGGGATTCTTAACCTTGCTCATTTCCTGTGAGGTTAGACAATCCCTCGCTCTTTCTAGCCTAATCTACAGACTGACTGAGACAATCAGGAATCATTATGGGGAAAAAGTGTAGATGCCTTCCCAAGACCTCATCCCATGAACTATGACCCATTTAAAGTATGGTTTATGATCTTCCTTACCCACCTCCCTCCTCCAGTCTTATGGACCATGGAAACCAGGATGCCTTTGATGTAGCATCTCCGAGGAGAGACGGGAGAATGAAACTGTTGTGCATCATCATGGAAGGACAGAAGGCAGGCAAACTCCTGGACCCTTAACCTGTCACTCACTAAATGCATGGTATGTGGGCTGTGGGAGCAGCCACAACAGCCCAACCTCATCACAAAGCCGAGATGTCTGGCAGGATGGCAGCAGCTGATGACAAGCTCACCGTCCATTCCTCAAAGCCAGGATATTTTAAAACCGTGCCCCTGGCCAGTGAAAACTTGCCAGACCACCCAGGAACTCACATGTCCTTTTGTTTGGGGAGCAGCCTGGTTCCTCTCTCCGCCAGTGCTGCCTCTTTTGGCTGAAGCCCTGGTGAAAACCTGCCAGAGTGTTCACACTCCCTTTGGTTCGATTTTGCTTCTTCCACCACTGGGTCCAAAGTTCCCATCTCTCCCATGATGACCAGAGGAGGTCTGCAGCCATTTCCAGTGCTGACTGACCTGCAGGACCTTCGAGGGGCAAGGTCGGAGGGGACAGGGCGGATGCAGGATTTCTGCAGTGGGAATTGCAGGAGCTGGCAAGGATTGGGGCGAGCTGCTGTCCTCATTCATGGGTAGAGCCACAGGTGCTTACAGAGCATTCCCTGTGGCCATGTGCTGTGTAAGGGTTTTGTCTCATTTATTCTTTACCCTCTAAAGTACTTGCTGTCTTGACTCCTATTTTGCAGATAAGGAAGCAGAGGCTCAGCAAGGAGTTAAGTGGCAGAACTCTGATTCAGACTTTTCTGAGCTGAGCTTTTCAGAGCTGAGCTCTTAGCCCCCGTTCATGGCTGTCCAAGGCTTGCATAGGGGTTAACAGAGCCCAGATCGGCTGGCCAGCCAGAGCCCAAATGCTGGCTCTGGCACTTCCTGACTGATCCACCTTGGAGAAAAATCCTTTGCCTTTCTGTGTTTTAGTTTTCACATGTTCAAAATGGAATGATAGCCATGGAACCAACACTAGGGCTGCTGTGAGAAAGCAGTGCTTTGGCACTTATAGTGTCTGGTGTATATGTTGAAATGAAGCTGTCACTACCTAAAATCCTTGTTGGGCCTTCCTTCTGAACCTTGTGATCCTCAAGTTGAATTTAGAAAGCCTTAGTGAGTAATGGCTAGTTCCAGGGAATGAAGCTGTTGGTTTTGTGGTTCCTGAGCCATTTCTCATCCTTGGGCAGTGCCAATTATTGTCCTTTATTCCGCTGTGTCCCTAGTGGTGACCAGACACAATTGGATGGGCAGAGAATTAACGGTGGGAGGCTGTTTGCTGTTGCAGCCGGCAGGAGAAGCTGTGGGTGGGAGGGCAGTCCCAGCAGGCCCCCTTCGTCCAGAATGAAGGCCTGCCAGTTGTTGGAGCACATGGTGCCTGCATGTCTTTTGCCCCTAAATCCGGCTCTTGCCCCGAGGGTGTCCAGGCCTGTGTTTGTTTGCTAGAAGCACATTCCGGCTTCCTGGAGAGGAATGCTGTGGTCCAAGAACAAGTCCATCTGGGGGTGCAGTGGTCTGCAGTTAGCTAATACAGAAATAGATCTGTTTCCCTAGCCCTTTTATTCCACACACAATAGGATCTCAGGCCACTATTTCTTTCTCTTTTCCACAACAATGATGCCATCAATACCCTCCTGGGGACATCTTTATTTGAAAGCTGGGAGGTATGAATTTTATCATTGCACAAAATTCAACTGGTTACAAAATATTCTAACCAAAGTGAGCTATCCAATTGCCCACTAAAGTTGGTTTTCTAGAATTGAATGGACTTTTATCTGCTGAGTCCTCCTTCTGCCCAAGCCCCCAGACTTTCTTCAGTCATCCAAATGTAGTTTGCCCATGGAGGAAGCCTTTTGCAGAAAGTTGCAGAACTCGCTTTCAGCCTAGGAATGAGTGCTGCAGGAAGCGGTGTGTATTTGAAAATCTCTTGCAGGGCATAGTCTCCATTTCCATGTGTAGAAATTTGCTGTAGGTAATGCCACTAGCCCTGAATCAGAGAATCTGAGACACGGAAGAACCTGATAGGTCACCTTGTTAACCACATTCTCATCTAAACTTGCATTTTTATAGGGGGGGAAACGGAGTCCCAGAAAAACGAATTGACTCACCTAATGTGAGCGGAATGAGTAGGTGGCAGAAATGAGGCTCAAAATCCTGCTCTTTCCACCCTGCCCCGGGTCTCCCAGTATGAAATGCATTCTACTGGTGGTGCCTGTGTGGGTTCAGGCAGCCTCCGTGGCGTTAAATGGTATTAAAAACATCAGCCCATCTAGAGAGGAAATTATTTCCTCCAGCTTCATTCATGTCTCTGTAACAGTATTTATCTCCCTTCATAACAAACACAGTGCAGGCCCCTGGTTGAGACTCCCTGACAATATCTGGTTTGAATTTAATAATGTTATTTTGTTTTCATTGTGTTTTTAGTTAATATTACCACCTAATATTACTCATTTTCCACTTAGAGTTTTTAATGACTATTTTTAAATAACCACATTTTTCATAAATTTAAAATAATTTTATTTAGGCTTTCAGTGAGGTTATTAAAGATAAAGTATTAAGTTAATAGCAATCTAGGTGGTCAATGGGGATAACAAAGCTCATGAAGGCAGCATTGGGAATGGCTGGAGTCTAAAAGCTAGTGCTGTGCACCTGGAGCTTCCTATACTAATGGCTTCAGGGTTCACCTGAGTCTGTGGGAGATTTTCAGAACAATGATGCTAAACTTGAACTTGGTTCATGTGCCTGCATAGGTCTCATTCTTTTTTAAGTATTCTATTAGACACATGTATTTTTGTTCTTTTATTCATGACATTTGGTTCTAAGAGGAGTAATCCTTTACTCATTGTAGGTAAGCATAGGAGGTTTATTGGATTACACTACAGATAAATTCCTGTCTACCTGTGTCTGCTTCTTCTTCAACATGTGAGAAACCTGTGCTGAATGAAATAAGTGCACCTTGGGGGAATTTTTTTTAAACTTGTAGAGTGTGGTGGGGGCTCCAGAGCTAGTCTGGAGGGATTCAACTCCTATTTCTTCTTCTTCTTAGTCATGTGCCCACCCTCTCTTGCTGTCCATCTCTACAAATAAGGGATGGTAAGGTGGAAGCCAAGACCCTTATTTCTTTCTCTTTTGCATCATGGGACGTTTTGTATGTCTCAAGCTCATGAAGTCTAGCATCCTAAGGGCATCTGATGAGATCATTTGTCAAGTAGGAGAGAACCAGAGTAGGGAGGGTCATTCATGTGCTGGCTTCAGCTGTCACAGCCACCAGTAACTTCCTTGAGGGTAAGGTCCCTGCAACATACCACAAAGGATTTAGTGAGAATCAACTGAGTTGCATCAGCAGAGCTGGATGGATTTCAAGGGGATCGTGTTGAACTGAACTATTCTTTTTTCTTCAACATAGTCTTCCACATTGGAAGGAATCATTGTACATATTTCTTCATACATAGATATTGACAAAGTAAGTTAAGGCCGTTCCTTGCCCAGGATCTCTCCCTGCTCCATCCATCTCCTCCGTAATACCCGCATGCTATAGATAGAGATGAGCATATACATGTATATTAATTATTGAAATTTCTGAATTTCTCTGCCTGCCTAAGTATAGTTTGGCTTCTCACGGGAGTCAAGTGGTCCCAGCTGCAATGATAACCCTCTTTTCCCTCCCTTCACTCCCTTCCTTTCTCCTCCATCCTCCCACCTTCATAGCTAAGATTCCCCAGCTTATATGAAATTTCACCTTAGGTGAGTCTATTAATTAAACATAGCTGACTTTCATCCTATCTTAGGTTTTACTCTAACTTCCACATATCAGAGAAAACATTTAGCCTTTCCATCTCTGTGTTTAGGATATTTCATTCAGCATGACTTTTTTCCATTTCCATCCAATTGGCTGCAAATGCCATGATATCATTCTTTCTAATAGTAGATTAGAACTCCATCAAAAAAAACCCCAGTTTTTAAATTCATTTATCCTGCGAGGGGCATCTGGGTTGGTTCCATAGTTCAGCTATTATAAATTGAGCCTCCACAAACATTGATGTAGCTGTGTCTCTGTAGTATGCCGATTCTAGCTCTTCTGGGAAAATACACAGGAGTGGGATAGCTTGGTTGTATAGTGGATACATACATCCCTAGTTTTTTGTTTGTTTGTTTGTTGTTTGTTTTTGAGGAGTCTCCATTCTGCTTTCCAGAGTGGCTGTACAAGTTTGCAGTCCAACCAACAGTGTGTTAGTGTTCCTTTGTCTCCACAAGCCATCCAGAATCTGTTATTTGAACTGAGCTAGTCTAATCATCCTTTCATTCAACAATTAAAAAAAAAATCCACCATGTGATAACACAGTGTCCTAAGGACACCCATTCTGATTCCAGTTCAACCTGGATAGGTTGAAAGATCTATCACTTCCTTTGTGATCTTGAATAAATTACTAAAATCTCAATTTTTCCAATTTCCTTCTCTATAAATGTAGATCTAATACTGTTACTTCCTGACAAAAGGAGGTAATTAAGCAGGGGAAATCCCTTAGAAAAACATAGCAGAGTGAGGGTTATCAATATAGGTTAGCCCCCATCACTGTGGCCTGGGGGCTGGAGTGGTGTAGTGAGAAGTGGCCCTACCTTCCTGGCACTTACTGTCTAACAAGGAGTGAGGCAAAAGGGAAGAAAGCAAGACTGTGAAATTAGAAAGTGGCCCGTGCTCTGCAGGAAATGTGTTATGAGGCAGAATGGTGGTGGGAGCAATATGTTTAGATTTGGGCATCAGGTCCAACCTTGCTGAGAAGATGATATTCAGGATGAAAATGAGCAAGCTCTGTGAAGAACAGATGGGTGATTCAGACCGAGGAAAGCCCATGCAAGAAGTCCATGAGCAGAAAGCATCCACGGGGCTGGAGCGAGGGCATGGACTGGAGAATGGCCAGCAGTATCCTTCTAGAGCATCAAGGGAAGGAAAGTTCCTAAGGTCAAGCAAGATGCTACATTTCTAGCCAGGATCAGCTCAGTTGCATCTGCCCCGAAGCCATCTAAGTTCTCTTCTCTGGCAAAAGTTCATCCATTCCACTTTCTTATGATCTGTCATTGTCTCCTGGCAATATGTGGCTTCATAATTCTGTCGTTTTGCTAAAGTCAGGAAACAGAGCTTGTGGGGAAGGAAGGAGCTGTATGAAAATGCTGGTCCCTGGGGAACCTAGGGTCCTGGAGGATCCAGGGATGACAGCAATTCAGAGCCTGCACAATGAATCAGGCACCACTGAGCTTCTCTGGCATCTGGTCTGAGGGGAGATTTATGGTGCAAATTTGCATCTTTATGTGTCCACATGTGAGCAAGCATCTTGTTTAAAACATGCTTTATCACAGAACATGACATTATCCCATTTAAATCATAAAATATGGGTGGTTGCTCTCTTGGTCTCCAGTTTGGGTGCTGAGCACCTGCCCTGAAATTATTCTTCTGGGTCGAGGCCCAGCTGAGAGTTATCTACATGTGTGCATTAAGCAACTATTAGGAACAGCCAGAGTGAACCCAGTGCCTAAGACTTGACCAGAATGCTTCTTGTTCAGTTCTTACAACACTGTGAAGCAAATGTTATAATGATAATTATCTCTGCATTAAAGATGGGGCATGTGAGGCACAGGGAAGTTGAATACCTTCTCTAAGGTCCCACCAGCCTGTTAGTGGAAGATAGAGAGAGATCCATGCAGACTGGCCGCCAGAGCCTGGGGAATTTCATGGCATGGCTGTACTGGCCCCATGTTCAGTACAAACCAGCCCCACCTGTGTGTTAGGGAAGACTAACAACAGCCTCTCAGTTGGGGTGGAACTTACCATGCATGTAGAGTATCTAGCAAAATGCTCATTAAGGGCTGGTCTGTGCTGATTGCCCATCTGCTCTGGAAAAAAAAAATAAGAGTGTGAACAAGATATCAGGCAGTCTGCCTAACTTACTTCCTTAGCTAAGAGCTGGGGTAGAGCCAGCTCCTGTCTGATATGGTGACACAGACCCTTCTTCTTAAAGTGGGCTCCCAGGACCAGCAGCACAGACCTCATCTGAGAACTTGCTAGAAATATAAATCCCTAGACTCATAGACCCAGAATCTGCATGTTAATAAGTTCCCCCAGCAATGGTCATGCACCTGAGAGTTTGAGAAGTCCTGGCACAGACCATTATTGATTCATTGATTCATTGACTATCAGTGTTCCCTGGTGGTCACTTCTGCCAGGAGATGAGAATCAGCAGAGGATAAAGCATTGTGGCCTCTCCCTCCCAGGGCTGCACAGGAGTGACCAGGTGTGGGAAGAGTAAAGATGGGTGCAGAATTCTGCACATGAGGAGCTCCAAGAAGGCCCCCCAGGGATATCTAGGCATCCTAGATATGGGCTTCACTGACACCAGAGATGCCTGCCTAGCGAAGTGCCATTTGCTAGCTAGGTGAAGCAGTGGGGACTGGGTTTCCACATGCTGAAGGAAGCAATCCAGAGGCTTGTGAGCGTGGATAAGTCCCTAACTTTGTCTTGTCTTGCGCTTGGTTTCAGAGATCAGCCCTCTACCCTTATTAGCTGTAAAAAAACTCCCAATATCTGTGAAGCACCTGGTCATATATTTAACTTCATGAATGTTATCCTTGGGATCCGTCAGGAATTCAGTCTCTGTAAACCCTAATAGAGCACTCAACGGCCATCTCCTTCCCTGCCCACTCAGCATGCACAGTGACTGTCCTGTGTGGATCCTTCTTGGTGGGACCTGTCCAGGGGCAGGGTGCAGCAGCTTCCCACCATCCTCTCACCTTGTTCCCAGCATGGAGGACAAGCATCTGTTCATCTATTGGGCTGCTCCTGACTTCATCGTCTGTTTCAATGGCAATGATGCTAATGTGGGAACAAGTCTCCTGTTTCCACAACCTTGTCAGTTGGTAAAATATGCAGAGCCATAGGCCAGATCTGCAAGATTTGTTTTCCTCCCCTGGTGCTTTCCATGGACATGGTATGCTGGAAGTTTTCCTAGATATGGCATGGAGGGGGTCTTGTCTCAGGGGGGTGGAGGAGGCTGGACTGGAAGGATCCAGAGGTAAGGAGCTCTGGGATCTTGTGTCAGGGTCTGAACAGGAGCTATTGCATGCTTCTTGACAGACTCCTAGGATTCTGGTCATCTCTTGCATCCTTGCAACTGGTCAAGTTTCAGCAGGATTTGGATTATCCACCTTTCCATCCTCCCACCACCTTTCGGTGCAGCCCCAACTCACACCATGAGACACTTAAGAAAGCATTTCTGCATCTCTGATTGCTGGAGAAGAACAAGAAAAAGCCAGCCCAAATTTTAATTTTTATCTGATTGGATTTTCCATCATTGCTTCCTTCTCTCAAGATTGTGGAGGTGCATGAACCACTAAGACTCAGAGGAGAGGAAGTAAACCAAACCTCCTAATGGGTGGAGCCCATTGTTGGTGTTCCTTGGGACCAAGACTGAGAACCTGCAAACTCAGTTCACTCAACTTCTCACTTAAATGTCTACTGAACAAGATAATTCACTCAAAAATATTTATTGAGCACCTACTAATTGCCAAACACTTTTCTAGTAACTAAGGATGAAGTGATAAATATTTTAGTAGACACACAGACCCCAAACAAATTTTAAAATTGAATGGATACAGTTATTTCTGAAAGTAAAATGTTCTGAAAAGAAAAAGCAACCAGACATACTATGTGAAAGCTCTGCCATATATTTTGGTTCTTAGGAAATACCCAACTTGGGATGAATGAAATCAAGATTTCTGATTCAAATGGGCATTATCACAGCACATAGCTAGATGATGGAATTTGGAGTTTGGAATGAATCGGACTTCAGCTCTTCCACTCAGTGGCTTATATGCCTTTGGGTAGTCACTCTGAGCAGTGGTTTGCAAAAATCATGCTGTAAAAATATAGCTCAAACCTAGACTCCTTTTCCCATTTTCTAGTTCTGGCATCTAAGAGAAGCAAAAGAACTTTCATTCATTTCCTGCTCACCATTGGACCCAACATGCTAAGGAAGTTTGCCACAGTGGCTGAGCAAAGATCGGGTGCATTCTCTGGATGAAAAGATGCAGATGCACTGGAACGACAGGCAGGTTCACCTCCTCACGTTGGAACAGGATTTCAGCCTTTTCCTGAGCAGATCAGATGAACCACAGAGAGTACACCTCACCAGAAAACCAGCCCACACCCCTCCCCAGTCTGGGCACTGGAATCCCCCAGGAAGCCACCTGCCATCTATGATCCAGCATGGGGTTCCTAATGAAAAATGGCTGAGCTATTAGTGCTTTGCAAATTAAGGGTCCTTTCATTTATTACTATGCTCTGGTAAGGATGAGCATTAATTTTTTTCTCAAAGCAAATTCACTGGAAACAGACAGTTTAGAATTTATGCTTGTAATGATGGCTACATGGGCCATTAAGACCACCTCTAAGTGAGCTTAATTTGTAGCAGATAAATGTATATGTCTACATATTTTTCAACATAGTTTATGGTGCATCTTGCACAGCTGCGCCCAACTGATTAAATCCTCACAAAATTTAAATAGGAAACCCATTACGTAGACAGTATTATAGCCATTCATCATGGAAGCGGTTGCAAGTTAACTCCTTCAGTGCCAGGCTAGAAGAAGAGCCAGAATTTTTTAACTTTTAAAATTTTGTTTGTTACTGTTGTTGCTATTGGTTTTGGTCAAGAGTCTAGACTATTCCCATTCTTTGGCCTCTTTGTTGCTTCCCCTTCCTGGGGACTCCAGGGAGGTCTTAATCCTCTTTGTTGGACTCAGGGTAAAGTTTTTAGCATAGGAAGAGTACACCCCATACTGACAGACAGCTGGACCCTTGCTGTCTGGTGGCAGAGGTCTTCACAGCCCCCCAGGTGAATATCATGTTGTTCACTGAGCTCTGATCAGAGCATCCAGACCACAGTGGAGCACTATGGCAGCCTCCAGCAGTAAATAACTGCTTAAATCTCAGCAGACCATAAGAAGCAGCGGTACAGTAGTGGTGGCATGACAGTGAAGTGACCACAGCATGAACTGTTAGGTGAACGTGGCGTAGTAGAACTATGGGCAGATTAACCCACAGCCAGGTCTTGCGAGGTGTTTAGCACAGTGTCTGTGACTTACCTGGTCAATGTTCAACGAATAAATCCTTCTTATTATTTATGACAGGCACAGTCCCTGCCCCACGTCACCCAAGCCCCTTGGTTCTCACCTTTCCAGGGTACTCCAACTACTATACCTGAAATTTTTTGCTTGGGGCAATTTATACCACACTTAAATGATCAAAGCTAGTAGGAAGCTCAGGGTCTCTGGATTCAAGCTCCTTCCATGACTCCATTGTGAGTTTTGCTTTGAAATGGTTATGCAGGCAGGATCCCTTTAATACGATAAATATATGCACACACAATTTCATTAGGGTCTTTCAAGTTCTCATTTTTACTACAGTGTGAATATGTGCTCCTGAAGTCCAAGTGCTGGAAACTTAATTTCCCATGCAACAGTGTTCATAAGGAGACCATCAAGAAGTGACTAGATTGATGTTTTTAACTAATGTTGTTGTCTCAAGAGTGGGTTAGTGGGGTGGAGAGGGGGCTCAGTGGTAGAACTCTTGTCTGGCCTGGTGCAAACCCCAGCACCACATATACAATGAAGTGTCAGAAAAATAAAAACCAGATAAAAAATAAATACAGTTGAGCCACTCTCTCTCCTTCTCTCTCTCTCTCTTAAAAAAAGAGTGGTTTAGTTACGGGGAGTGGATTTGCGTGAAAGCAAGTTTGGCCCTCTCTATCCCATGCAAGCTCCTCTGCGTTTCTGTCTTCCTTTAGGAAAAGACACAGCCAGAAAGTCCTGCAAGAGGTCACCTCCTTGATCTTGGACTTTTCAGCCTCCATAACTATGAGAAATTTCTGTTCCTTATAAATTACCCAATCTGGGATATTCAGTTTCAGCAGCAGAAAAGTGACTAAGGCAAGTTCGACATGTGTCCTCAGGGTGTGAGAAAGTGGTGACTTAAAAACTAAGCATCAGATGAGCACTCAGTAAAGAACTAAGCATCAGATGAGCACTCAGTAAAGAACTAAGCATCAGATGAGCACTCAGTAAAGAACTAAGCATCAGATGAGCACTCAGTAAAGAACTAAGCATCAGACCAGCACTCAGTAAAGAACTAAGCATCAGACCAGCACTCAGTAAAGAACTAAGCATCAGATGAGCATTCAGTAAAGAACTAAGCATCAGATCAGCACTCAGTAAAGAACTAAGCATCAGATGAGCACTCAGTAAAGAACTAAGCATCAGATAAGCACTCAGTAAAGAACTAAGCATCAGATCAGCACTCAGCAAAGAACTAAGCATCAAATCAGCACTCAGTAAAGAAACAAATGTTTCCTGATCACCTCTCACCTTGCAAGTCTCTTAGATCTTAGTTCAAGTCTGTTTCTGATTGTGTGATCGTGAACAAGCAGATCAACCTCTCTGAGTCTAAATTCCCTATAAAATGGAAATAGCAGTAGTTCCTACCTACTACAAATATGGCAATAATAAAGCGAGATTAACTATGTGACGTCTACTGTGCTTGACCCTTATGTTCTAAATACACAAGGACTCTGACAGCAACTTGCTCCCAGTTTGAAATAGAGAACAGACGTGAATACAGGGAATTTTAATTCAATGAGATGCATTCAACCATGAATATATTTAAGAGAAACCATTTCTATAAAGGTGACTGAGAAGGCTTCATGCAGGTAGTGATGTCAGAGCGGAGTATCAAAGGAGGGAAGGGATGAAGCATTCCAGGCTGACAAGGAAATGAGGGCATCGTGAGGATGGGCAGAACTGTGATCCTTTCAGGGCCTAAACCTCCACTGGGTAGAAGAAGGAGGGAGCAAGGAGGCAGGAGGCAGCCAGAATAGGATCAGGTCTGAGAGCCAGGGCAGGAAGCTGCAACTTTACCCTGAAGATAACAGGGAGCCTTTGAAAAGTTTTAATCAGGAGCATCATGGGACTGAATTTGCATTTTAGAAGAATTTCCTTTTCAGCCACATGGAGAATAGCTTGAAAGGGAGTAAGAATGGTGACAGGGGAACCAGTTAGGAGACAATGGCAGGTGTCTCATTAGTACTGCAGGTGAGGTCTGGGGCAGTGGGAATGGGGATGGAGAGGCTCCTGGAAGCAGGATCATCAGAGCTGATGATTGATTAAAGGTGGGGAGGGAGGAGGGCACTGGAAGCAAGGATGCCAAGTCTATGGTGCCAACCATGGTGGAAGAGAGTGGCTCTGGAGAGGGAGGAGGTCAGGAAAATGGGACCAGTTGGGGGTGGGGGGCCATGGCATAAGTTTGGATTTTCATTTTTTCCTGGTTTGTTTTGTTTTGGCATCAACCTAGCAAGGATTACTTGGCCTGAAACAATACTTCCCAGGAAAAGAGAAATTGATGGATGGGTAATTTACTCTAAAACCCCAGCAGATGGTTGTTGGCACCCAGCAAATCTCCTTCCTGTAAACTGTGTTTCGATACAGAGAGGACTCTGTTTATTAACTCCAGGGTCACAAGTAAACAGCATGCTTCAAAATGTGACCAATTAAGGACACAGCCGAGGCGTGGGCCGTCTCTCTCTCTCTGTAAGGAATCAAGTGAAATGTTCTAAGTGTTCAATTTCACCTGTCAGAGTTACCGAGTTGTCATTACCGGGCGCCGAGTTCTCGGAATCCATGGAGTTTATTAGCACGTCATCCCTCTTCTAAAGAACTGCAAGACTCTCTCCCTGGACATCCCTTAGGGGCTGAGGGGATACTTTCCTTTTCCTCTCTGACATGATAAAACATTATTTTTCTTATCGAGTTTTATTATCTTGAATGGATGGGCACAGAGAGCAGCCCGAAGAGAAGGGAAACTCACCCTAACCATGCCAGGCGTCATGCCAATGACTTTATTACAGTTACCACCATTTACTCAGTGCCAAACCCTCTTATATGCATTCTCTCATTTATCACCTTCAGCTATTCTCTAAGGCAGGTCCTGTGATTATCTCCATTTTACAGATGAGAAAACTGAGGTTGGAGTGGTGCAGGAACATGCTCACCACATGGCCAGTAAGTGGCAGATCGTGGACCCAAACCCAGGACCAACCCACTTCATAGTCTGTTTCGTGGCTGCTACCCCCTCTTTCCCTTTGGCTACTGAGCCACATGACTGACATCCCCACATCCCTCTGTTGGCCTCTGTCGGACACTGAGAAGTTGAAGGGCAGGACCTTGGGTAGCAGATATCACAGAGTAGGTGCTCATGAAATGTTGGTAGGACTGTAATTCCCCTGGCCCCTCTGCCTGGAAGGCCCCTTCACTCTTTTACTGTTTACCTTTCCTTTTTTTTTCAAACTCAGCCCTGTTTCACCTCTTCTAGGAAGTAAGCGCCCCTGTTTAACTTCTTTGCCTGGTCCCTGCAGGAGCCTCAGCTCAGGCTATTCCAGCTGCCGCATTCATCTATGTATACTCTCTAGCTTGGATTCTTCTCTCAGAGAGAGAGAGAGAGAGAGAGAGAGAGAGAGAGTGTGTGTGTGTGTGTGTGTGTGTTGTGTCCTCATTTATGTGTGTCTCTGTGCACACCTGTATGTTGCTGCATGTGGGGTATCTGTCTGTCTTGGATTAGATGCCCTGCTCTTCTAGTCCAGGGATCATTTACTGTTTCCTCCAGTGGAAAAAAAGACATCTCTCTGACTGACAACCTGGCCATTTTATAGCAATCAACACTTACATGTTCTTTGCCACTCACTGATTGTGTGACCTTGGACAAAGTCAGTAAACTCTTCGTGATCGATTTTCTCATCTGCAAAATTGGAGACGCCCCCACCTCACCTGATTTGTTTGATGATAAAATGAGAAAAGGCATGGACAGCTGTCTTAGTATACCAACTATTACTAAGTAGGTGCTTAATAAATACTATTAGTAGTGGTATAAGTGCTATTAGCATTATGGGGCAACAAAGAGGATTAGTGCAGCCTGTGGGTCATAAGCACAATCCCTACAGTGTAGAGCACTTGACAGTTTTTGAAGTTTCTTTGTTCCCTGCCTCTGATCCAAAATACCATGTTTAAAGCCAGGAAGGAGAAAGAGAGAGAGAAAAAGGTAAGATGAATAAAAAGGAGAAAGCAGGATTTATCACTCCTTGTGCAGTTGGGAACCTCAGGCTTTATAGGTGGTACCTGAAGATTTCTGAGCCCCTAAAACTATGTGCATATTATTTATGCACATATTTTTATGTGTGTTCTTATAGACAGAGAGCCCTATTGCTTCACTGGATTCTCAAAGGACCCCTTAGATTCCAAATGCTGAGAACCATTAGCCTTGTCCAACCATCCATGCTTTACAAGGGAGATACTAAGGCTCAGAGAAGGGAAAGACATATCCTCATGCTCACAAGTTAAGCAGAGTGTGACCCAGAGCCTGGCATCCTGGTTCCCAGGCCAAGGCTCCATCTACCTCCCGGACTCAGCCTTGCAAAGATGAGCTGTCAGGTCAGAACAGCTGCCAGCCAGGTCCTAATGAGGGCAGCCTGGTTAAGAATCAGCACAGCCACAGAAGAAGGGGACTTCAGGGCAGGGGACTGGAGCCCACTGGAATTTGCTTTTTGTGTGAGATGGACACTAATTGTACCCACAGGAAGGTGTTGACTGACCACTGCAGCCACTTTGATATGCTTCCTGAAAAAACTCTGGAACTGTTGAGGATTGGGGACAGCAGGGTAAGAGGGCCATTTGGGGATAGTGCCTGCTGGCCAGGCACAGGTTACCTTGAGGTGCTTCTCAGTCTTTGGTTTCCATTTCCCCATTAAGATGTCTGTATGTCGAGAACGGAGGAGGATAGGGAGCATCTCTCGAAGGCCTCACCCAGCACACGCACTCAGACAGGTGTTCAGACACCTGTGCACACATACTCAGGTATTTGGATGTGAAAGGGTTGAACTTTAGGAAGAGCTTACCATCTGCCTTTTTTTTTCCACCAAGAACAGTCAGAGGTGAAGGGAACAAGATGTGCTTATGGGCAGAGAGAACAGAGCTTTCAGGAAGCTGACAGGAGGGTTTCGAATGGCGTTGGTATGGAGATGGGCCTGCTAATGGCCATAACCTTTAAATACACACAGTTTGCTTCCAAAGTTTTTTTTTAATGTATATTTCCCCCCAGGAGTGTCAACCCAGAAGATGCATATTTAATAAACATACCACATTTATTTATTGAGCTTGAGTTATTCAGCACTGTAGTGTGATTTCATTGTCCCATGCAGGAAATCTAAAAATAAACCTGGCTGCAGATTTTTAAAATTTCCTTTGTATGCACTACATAAAGGGATGAAAGATTATGAACTGAATATCAGTTTGGATCTCACGAAAAATATGTGTACACATTCAGAGCACTGGTGTGAAAGAGTGTGTGGTGTGTCTGTATTCAAATATATACACAACCTGAGGTTTAAACAGCAAAGTGAATTTCATAACCATTAGAGGCCTGTCCTCCAACTTCAGAAGACCCATTCTTTAGATATAAGCAAATGAAGGTAGAGTTAGCCTCATTTCGTAGTCTCAAAGAGGGTAAGTGTTAGCTTAGTGTCATGCAGCCGAACTGAAGAGTGCTGAAACTTTATTCTTGACAGCTGGCGCAGTCTGTTACCGCATTGGTGGGGTTTCTTAACTTGGGGGTCAGGGCTGAGCATAAACCAGTTAAAACAGTGTACTCTGGACTCAGCCTCAGCAAAATGAAGGCAAAATTCTGTGTACACTTGTGCATATACATTTTTCTTTGGAGAGGGCATCTATCATTTTTAAAACCAGATTTTAATTTTTTTCAACTTATTTTTTATTCTTTAAAGATAGTCTTACATTTAGGAGGGAATCATTGTCACACAATCAAGAACAATAACAGAACAAGCCAAGGCTGATGCCAGTCCATGATTTCCCCCCTTGGGTTCCCTATGATTCCATAAAACCAGATTTTTAGGGTGCCTTTTAAAAACCAGGAAAATGTAGAACCGTAGCGTTACAGGGAGAAATTCAGGAGTTAACTAATATTAGTCAGTGTTAACAGTAATCACTCTAAACTGAGATTTAATAAGAAACACACACACACACACACACACACACACACACACACACACACACACATACCTGTGTACTTCAGGTTTGGAGAAAATTTTGGTGTGCTTAGATAAATCTAGGTTGGTGAGTGATTTGAAGTGTGATTCTGAACAGCACCAGGGACTTACTTGAGGATTCCTTAGAAAATACAAGACAGATTCTCAGGCCTCACCTGCTTCCTACAGGTTCAGAAAATATGGAGGAGGGACAAGGGAACACATCTGTGTTCTAACAAGCTTTTCTGGGTGTGTCTGATGTTCTCTGTCTGATCTACTATTATATGTCATTGATTTTGGGAAAAAATATGTTTCTGGGTTGAAATGGTTTATTGGTTTTTTAAAAATGGTTTTCTAAATTTTGTTTTTAATTGACACATAATTGTCCAAACTTATGGGGGTGTGATGTGTGATACAATTATACAAAGTGTGATAATAATTAAATCGGGACATTTAGCATATCCATCACCTCATTCATTTATCATTTCTTTGAGGTAAGAACTTTCAAAATCCTCTCTCTTAGCCATTTTGAAATCTCCAGCACAACACTATTAACTACAGTCATTCTAGAGGGCAATGGAGCTGCAGAACTTATTTCTCCTATCTCACTTTGTCCCTGTTGACCAACTGCACCCATCCCTCATTCTCCCCCGACCCCCAACTCTGGTAACCACTGCTCCACTCTTGACTTCTGTGAGATCAGCTGCTTTAGAGATCATGTGGGATTTGTCTTTCTTTGCCCAGCTTATTTCATTTAATATGCCCCCCAAGTTCATCCATGTTAAATTTCTGGTTTGTAATGGTTTCATGGATACCTTTAAAAAATGATCTTTTAAGTTCAGGATTATGAATTGGTTTTAAGAAGAGGGTGGGTTTGTTTGTTTTCCCTTCAGAGCTTAACAAATCAGCACTCTAGTTTGAATTTGGGGTCCATGTTCAGACTGAAGCAGTCCCACTTGCTCTCCCAGTCACTCTTACAGTGGCAACATCATCTCAGGAACCAGCCCCCTAGCAGCAGCTTGCTGGAGGTCAGTCAAGGACATTCTAAAAAACAGCCCAAATACAGGCCAGACACTTCCACTGGGGCTGGGGAAGTGAGTAGCAGGAACACCCATCACTTAAGAGAGCCCTGCATGGCTCCAGTGACTCTCAGCAACGGGAGTGGGCTCAGAGCTCCTCCTGTTGTGTGGCTATCAACAGCAGAGCTCTCTATGTCACCTGTCTGCAGAGGTGACTCCTTACACAGAAGCATGACCTGGTCCAACCAGGCTCAACTCCTCATCTGACTCTTCCCTTTCAGCTCAGTCCAATCCTCCCCTTGTTCACCTGTCAGCTTCTCAACCTTCTTTGGAGAATGAGTTCAGAGTTTACCTCCTCCAGGAAGCCTTCTGAAACCTCTCCAGCCCAGCTACTTCCGCAGAGTTCTTGCTCACACTAACAGCATCTCATGATTTGGGGACACATGCTTTCCTTAAATTGTTTATTTGGGTGCATTGATTTCCATTCCTTCCCTCCTGATTCGTTCCCTCATTCATTCATTCAGCCATTTAATCAAACTCTGTTTTAATGGTTCCAGTTATTATCCTAGAGGGTAGGAATGATTCAGAATCTTCTTGGTCTTGAAGGATCTCATATGTAGATACAAATAATAGCAGCTACCTCAACAACCCTGCTAATCATGCAAGGAACATTATCTGATGATATACAATCTAAAATTATCTCATTTCCTTCTTTACATCTTTATCACTGCCTCCTCCGGTAGCCACAGAGTGGAGAATTGCTGGGTCATGTAGTCAATTTTATAAGAAACTGCCCCAAAGTTTTCCATAGTGTCTGTAACCTTTTACACTTCCACCAGCTAAGCACTACAGTTTCTGTTGCTTCACCTTGTGTTTGACAGTTAGTGATGACGAGTCCCTTCATGTTAGCCACGTTAGTGGATGTGAAACAGGATTTTAAACGTGGTTGTAATTTGAAATTCTCTGATGACAAATGGTATTGACACCGATCATGAGCTTATTGGTTATTCACAGATCTTGTTTTATGAAGCATCTTTGTTTTGTTTCTTTTAATTGTTGAATTATAGGAATTACAAATATGATACAAGTCCTTTGTCATATATATGTCAGAGATACAGATACTTCTTTTCCCAGTGTGTGATTTGCCTTTTCTTTTTCTTAATATCTTTTGATTTTTAATTTTGATGAAAGCCAATTAATCCATGTTTTATGGTTTATAGTTTTAAGGCCCTTTCTAAGAATATTTGCCTACCTCAAACCCATGAAGATTTTTCTTATAGAAACTTTAGAATTTTAGCATTTAAATCTAGGTCTATGATGTTGCACAGATTGATTTTTTGTGTGTTCAGAGGTATGGGTCAAGGTTAAATTTTCCCCCTACAATTATCTAGTTGTTCCAGTATCATTTGTTAAAGTCCTTCTGTTTCCCCCACGGAATTGCCTTTATCCATTTACTGAAAACCAATTAGCTGTAGATGTATAAATCTACCTCTAGACTCCCAATTCTACTTCATTATTCCACATGTCTACCCTGTTGCCAATATCATACTGTCTAGAGTTTTGTAGCTGTTATGGTTTGAATCTGTAATGTCTTCAAAAGTCTCAAGCATTCAGATGTGGAACTTGTTGGAATTGATTGGATCATGAGGACTCTGAGCTCATGACTACTGGAGGTGGGATCTAGCTGGAGGAAGGAAACCACTTCTGACCTGCCTGAGGGTCTATCTTCCCCCCAGTCCCTTCCTCTTTTTCTGCTTCCTGTCCACCAGGAACTGAGCAATTCTCCTCTGCAACGTTCTCTGCCATGTTGTTCTGCTTCATCTTCTGCCATGTTGTTCTGCTTCATCGAGACCCAGAGCAATGAAGTTGGCTGACCATGGACTGAATCCTCTGCAACCATGAGCCAAACTCAGCCTTTCTGCCTTTACGTTGTTTGACAGACATTTTGGTCACAGTGATGAGAACCTAATGAACACAGTGGCTTTTTAGTAAATCCTTAAAACAGGAGGTGAATCCTCTGATTTTTAAAAAAGTATGTATTACAGCACTCTAGGTTCTTTGCATTACCATGTGAATTCTAGAATTACATGAGCAATTTCTTGAGGAAATAGGTGATTTATTGGGTTTACATTTAATATATACATCAATTTGGCAAGAATTGCATGTTAAGAATATAGAGCCTTACAATCTGAACATTGTATAGTTTCCCATTTGTTTAGATCTTTAACTTATATCAGCAATGTTGGTGGTTTTGAATGAAAAGGCATTGAACCTTTTTTTTGCTATATTTGTTACATATTTTGCAAATGGAATTGGTTTTAAATTTAATTTTCCAATTGTTTACTGTTATGATAGGGTTGATTTCTGGATATAGATCTTGCATCTCTGAACACTGATATCTTCACTTTTCTTGGGACATCTTCTATGTGTCTGTCAACTTACCTGTAATCTTAATAGTTAAGGGGCTGGAACAGTGACTCAGTGATTACACGCTTGCCTAGCATGTACGAGGATGCAGGTTCAAATCCCAGCACCACATACACAACTAAGTGTTGGGGAAACAAAGGTCAGATGAAAAACTAAATAAAATTGATTCCCTCTCTCTCACTGTCCCTCTCTCTTTAAAAACAAATAATCTTAATAGCTAAGGAGTATTTTTTAAACAGCACAGAGCTTTGTCTATAGAATTTTGTTATCCTTTCAACAATTTCTGCTTTTTATTTGGAATGTTTCGTCAATTTACAATTGAAGTAAATATTGACATAGTTGAATTTAAATCTATCATCTTGCTTTTGTTTTCGTCTGTCCTTTCTTGCCTTGTTTTACAGTAATTGAATATTTTATAGTGTTTTTGGTTTATTTCTTCAATAGTTTTTTAGCTATACTTCTTTGTATTATTTTCTTTGTAGTTGCTCTAGATAGTTATTTAATTTTCCACAGCCTATTTAGAAGTAATATTGTACCACTTCACATGAAATGTAAATCCAACACTACACTGCTTGTTACCATCCCCCAGATCTCTGCTGTCTTATTGTCCAAGGTTGCACTCTCCACAGTGCAATGTTATTATTTTTTGCTTTAAATAATCAGATGTCTTGCAATGAACTTGAGATGTAAATATGGGCCTTTAATTTTTACACATGTATTAATATGTCTTATGTCCTTCGTCAAAATAGATTCGATTTTCCACGTGTTGCTATTTCCCTTCAATTTAAGAATTTTCTTTAGTGTTTCTTGTAATGCAGATTCCCTGGTGAGACCCCTCCTCGTCTTTTGCTTCTCTGGAAGTCTTTATATCCCCCTTGTTTTTTGATGACATTTTTTCATTGTCGTTGTTTGATTTGGTTTTATTGGGAGGTAGATATAAAATTTTGGTTGACGCTGTTCCTCCAATACTTTAAAGATGTCACTCTTCTGTCCTCTGGGCTCAGTATTCTTTTTTCCTGCTAAGAAATCAGCCACTATTCTATTCTTTGTTCCCTCATATGTGACCATATGATTTGTGTCTTCCTCTGACTTCTTTAAAGATTCATTTTTTTTTTATTTTTGGTCTTAAGCAGTTTGACTGGGATGTGCCTAGATATTATTTTCTTTTTATTTATCCACTTTGAGTTTCTTTGAAATTCTTGGATTGGTACATTGATTTTTTTACTAAATTTGAGAACATTTGGAAATAATTTCTTCATAATTTTTTTCTGTATCCTTTTTTCTTTCCTGGAACTACAATTGCACATATGTTGAATGACATCATTTTTGTCCCACAGATTACTGAGTTTCTGTTCATTTATTTTTTAACATTTTATTATAAATTTTTTCAAGCATATGGGAAATTGAAGGAATTATAGACAGAATGTTATTATTTCCACCTCTACCATTCCACTATTAATGTTTTATTTTATTGCTCAATATTTAATTGTTTTTGAGGCTATTGTGAATGAAATGATTTTTTAGATTCATTATTGGTGTATATAAAAGTTATTGACTTTTGAATGTTGATTTTTCTATCCTGCTACTTTGATGTATGTATCAGCTCTAGCAGTCTTCTGGTGGAGTTTCTGGGTCTTCTAAATACAGGGTCATATTATCTGCAAAGAGTGATAGTTTGACTTCTTCCATTCCAATTGTTGCCCCTCTTATTTCTTCCTCTTGCCTGATTCCTCTGGCTAGAATTTCAGGTACTATGTAAATAACAGTGGTGAGGGTGGACATCTTTGTCTTATTCCTGATTTTAGAGGAAATGATTTCAGTTTTTTCCCCATCCAGTATGATATTGGTTTTGGGTTTGTTATACATAGTCTTTATGATGTTCAGAAAAGTTCCTTCTGTTACTAATTTCTTTAATGATTTTTAACACAAATGGGTTTTGTCAAAGGCTTTTCCTGCATCTCCTAAGATGATCATCAGATTTTTGTCCTTACTTCCATTTATGTGATAAATTACATTTATTGATTTGGGTGTGTTGAACCATCCTTGAATCCCTGGAATGAAACTAACGTGATCATGATATATAGTCCTCTAAATATATTTTTAAATTTTAATAGCTAGTATTTTATTCAAGATTTTCATACCTGTGTTCATCAGAACTGTTGGTCTGTAGTTTTCTTTGACATGTTATTATCCAGTTCTGAAACCAGAATGATGCCAGCTTCATGGAGTGAACTTATGCAGGAATGCACCTTCCCACACTTCTCTTTCATGGAATAATTTAAGGACCATTGTCATTAGTTCTTCTTTAAAGAGCTGGTAGAATTCGTTTGGGAATTCAACTGATCCTGGGCTTTTCTTTGTTGGAAGCCTTCAATCTTTTTAAATTACTGCTTCAATTCCATTGCTTGTTATTGGCCTATTTAGGCTTTTATGTATCCTCTTGGTTCAGTTTGGATAAGTCATATGTGTCTAGAAATTTGCCTATTTCTTCTCGATTTTCCAATTTATTGGAATATAAGTTTTCAAAGTAGTCCTTGATGAACCTCCGGATTTCTGAGATGTCTGTGGTAACATCTCCTTTCTCATCTCTAATATTAGTGATTTGGAATTTCTCTCTCCTTCTTTAGTTTGGCTAAGGTTTTATCATTTATTGACTCATCTATTCATTTTTATACCGCTCCATCAATCCATCTAATTTTTGGATGGTTTTCAAAATAAGCTGTGGACATCAATACATTTCCTCCATGAATATGTCAGTGTGGAAACTATTACAAGAACTTAATATTTGTTTATTAACATGCTTTAAGGTAAGATTTACACATAGATTTTTAAGTATATCATTGATGAATTTTGGCAAATGTTTAGATTTTAAGTGTATTATCAGATGAGTTTTGACAAATACACACAATTGTATACCACAAGCCTCTGTCAAGATAGGGAACATCATCATCACTCCAGAAAGTTCTCTCAAGCCCCTTCCAAGACAATATCCCTTTCCCCAGGATACCTGTTGCTGTGATTGCTTTTCACCACTGGTTAATTTTCCTTTAATAAGACTTCTTTAAATACAATAGTGCAGTATATACTCCTTTCTGTGACACTTTTTTTCGTATCTTAATTCTTTTTGAAAGTCATTCATGTTGGTACATGTAACTGAAGTTTATTCATTTTCATTGCCAATTTTGCAATTTCTATTGCATGAAGATACTATGATTTATTTAGCCATTTTACTGTTAATGGATACCTGTTTGCCATTTTTGGATATTGTTAATAAAGTTGTATTACTCTTTGTATACAAGTCCTGTTCTGTGGGTCATATATTTTCCGTTTCAGCAAATACCAATAATGAGTAAAATTATTTAATCACAGAGAAAGTGTTTGTTTAACTTTGTAAGGAACTTCTAAAACATTTTTCAAAGTATTTGTATTGTTTTATATTCCTGCCAACCATATATGAGTCCTGGTTGTACCATATGCTTTCCAAAATTAAGTGTTGTTAGTTTTTTAAAGTTTAGTTAATTTATTTGTACATATAATGATTTTGATTTTTGTATTTTTGACCAATAACATTGAGCATTTTCATGGCCAGCTACATATCTGCTTTTGTAAATCTTTTCCTTAAAATGTTGGTATTTTTTAAAACAATTATTAAATTGTATGCATTCTTTTTGCACTTTGAATATTGGTCATCTATGAAATATATATTTCAAGAATACCTTCTACAAAGTTATAGCTTGTTTATTCATCTTCTTAATGGTGTCTTTTAAGAAATAAAAAACTTAGTTTTGATGATGTGCAATGTATCATTTTTCTTTTGTAGTCATTAATGTTTGCAATTTGTATTTCTCTTAAGAAATCTTAGGTTACCCCAAATCAAATTTTTTGATATTTTTTTAGGATCTTTATGGGTTTAGAATTTATGCCTAAATCTTTTTTCATCACAAACTAATTTTTTATGTGACATAGAGTTATTTTTTCCAATATCACTACCCACTTGTTTCAATACCACTTGCCAACAAAACTTTCCCTGTTGGAAATCTTAATACATTAGTCTAAGTTTGACTGACTACATAGATAGCAATTGCACATTTCTCTAAACATTCTCTTTACTCTCTGTTCTTCACATTGAGTAATTTCTATTGCTCAGTCTTCACATTTCCTGTCCCTGCATTCTGTGGTCTCTAATCTGTTGATAACCCCATGTAGTGAATTTTTTTACAGATGTATAAATTTCAGTTTTGTAATTTTCATTTGATTGCTTTTTATAGTTGTAATTTCTCTGCTGATATTCCCCCATCTATTTGCTTATCATCTCTACCTGTTCTTGTAAGTTTTGAGCATATTTATGATAGCTAATTTAGAGTGCTTTCATTAATTTCAATACTTGGGCCATCTAGATGCCTGTTTGTATTGCCTGCCAATGTCTAGATTATGGGTTATATTTTTCTGCTTCACTTGCCTGGTAATGTTTTATTATACACTAGATATTGTGAATGATACTTTAGAGGGATTTTGGCTCATGTTGTTTTACTTTAAAGAGTGTAAATTTTGCTTTTGAGGCATTTAAATCATTTGTAGGCATTTTCATGATCCTATTACACTTTACTTTTTTTAGGACTGGCCTATTTTAGTTTTATCATTAGTCATAAGAAGCAGTCCTTACGCTAAAGCAGTTGTTTTCAACTGAGGCTCATTTGCCACCACCCCCGCGAGGGCATTTAGCAATGTCTAGAGACCTTTTGGATTGTCATAAACAGGGGTGGTTCTACGGACATCTAGTGAGCAGAGGGTTGGGCTGCTGCTAAACATCATATGATGCAAAGGATAGTTCCCTGGGGGCAAGAAATCCTGCTCTAAACTATACTTCTTACCCTGGAGTATAGCCCTTATTCCTGATAGGTGGCCTTTATACAGTCTGAGGTGTACACCAAGTTTTCCTATCCTGGTGGAGTGTGAACTGCCTCTCCTGCAGAGTGGCTGGTATTTGTTTAGTTCTCAGACCCTCAGCAGCTGCTCCCACCAGACCTCACCAAGTTCTTCAAAGACCAGGCTTCAACCAGGATCCACAGGACACACACACCGTTTTTTGGAGTGGGGAGGTCTTTCCTCTCTGCAACTCTTCTCTCCTGTACCTTTACACCTTGCGGCCATTCCAGAAGCCCAGCTCCAAACTCCACTCAGCTCAGACCTCTCTGCTCCTATTGGGTCACCCCTCCCTGTTAAATATCCCTGAACAGAAATTTCAGCAAACACAGATCTCCTCCTCTTGAGTGTTGCCCTGCAGTGTCTTTGGTCCGGTGCCTGGAAACAATTGCCTCATTTATTTTGTTCATTTCTATTTCAATGATGTTAAGAACACAAGTGAAGTGCTCAGGGAGTTTAAAAACATGGCTTTCCTCAGCCCCATTCTGAGAGGTTCTGACTCATTGGTCAAAACAGGAACCGGGGTATTTCCATTTTATAAATACTTGGAAGATGCTGATTCAATACTAGTTTGGGACTCACCAATCCAAGCCCCAGTGGGACTGTATTGGAACAGGAAAGTCATTCTTTCCTTTTCCTAGATCCCCAGATGCCCATCATGGGATTGCACTACAGATTTGATGCTTTAATCGGGGCAGGGAGTTCCTTCACATTCCACACACCATAGCCACTGAAGCTGGATGATGTCATCTGAGGTTAAGGAAGCTTAACTTTCATTCCTCTAGGTTTCCTCTGCAGGAAAAGATTCCAGAAGCTGTGCACACTTGATCTGTGTTTGGGGACCATGGGGCCTTTGAGGTTCTTCCCCGATGTGACTTCTGGGCTTCCAGGTAACTTGCCTTGCTGCAGACATCAAACCTTCCCCAAGGGCTCTTGAGACCCCAATCTGGAAGAGGAGATACTCACAGGTTCACTGTTTGCTCACCTCACAGTTAATGGTAATTTATGAGTTTTAATCATTATGCCACATAGGGCAATAAGACTGAAAGTTATTTCAATAAGAAAATCCATCTAAATTTATATGCTAGCCCTCATCTCTATAGCACCCTCTCCAAATTATCTGTTCCAAAAGCTTCATTAAATGTTTAGACAGGAGAAACTCACAGGCATCTCCAAAAGACAAACTCCAAATTACCCATGAACTCCAACCAGGGTGTCTTTCTATGACCCAGCCCACAGGACAGCCTTCCAGAATTCATCTACCAGGTGAATTCTAGCAATGCATTATATGAGCTCAGTCCAAGGTTTTCTAAACGTATTTTCCACTCACTTATTCATACCCAATGATTCTTTTCTTTGCTTATTCACCTATTCATTTGCTAAATTGCACACATCCACACAACAAATACTATTCATCTCTACTCTGCTCGGCACTGTGCCTGGCTCAAAAGATGTGGAGATTGATAACCATTAATTTATTCCATAAATATTTATTGAGCACCTATTAGGTACCAAGAACCCTGTTTGGCATGAGTAATTCAGAGGTGAAGAAGACAGAAAAGGTTATTGTTCTCATGCTTCAATTTTTAGAGAAGGAAAATGCAAATGAATAATACAGTAAATAAGATCATTTTGAACAAATAAGTGTTGTGAAGAAAATAAAACAGAACAAAGGAATAGAGAATGGCCTGGATGATCAGGGAGGTCTTTTCTGTGGAGGTGATGTTTAGCTGAGACCTGCATGATAGGAGGCAGCCAACTACGTGGAGAATCAGAGGCAGACTGTCCCAGAAAAAGGGACTAGCAAGTGCAAAGACCCTACAGGTGCTCTGTGGTGAGGAGGAAGAGTGGAGGAGATGAAGTCAGAGAGGTAGGCATGGTAGATAACATGGGGCCCTGGGGATTAAGGAAGATCTTTTGGATTTTTTTTCTGCCCCAGGAGATTTGTCTCTTTTCCCATTTATTTACTTATATTCATGTAAATTCCTGAATATATATTTTATTTTGAATCATAATTCAATATCACTTTATTTTGTTGCTCAAATTTTTCTAGATGCAGCCACTGAGAACTCTTCCAGTTGGCTCCTATGTCCTTTTGACATCATTGTGAGGTGCATGTGTATGTGTGTGTTATGTTGTGTGTTATTTGTGGTGTGTATGTTTCAGCACTTGCTTACTGTGTGGCAATATCAGATGCTCCAGGCATGGGCCTTTGGACTTTATTTTAAATGCAAGGGAAGTCATTGGGTCTACCTGATCTGTCTCTACCTGGCTGCCTTGCAGGGAAGCCCTCTCTGCCTGATGATCATGGAGACTTTCTGCTTTCTGCTACCCTGCCCAGACACCTTCTTCTCCACTCAGACCTCACAACCCACCATAGCTGCCACACAGTTTCTCGGGGGAGGGGGCAGGCCTTTTCCTCAGCTCTCCCCCTGGATATTATTGAACAAGGCTGGGATTTTCTTTTCTTTTTTTTATTTTTAAAGGAATCTAAAACAGACTGAAATCAAGTACAGGGTAATTTGTCAGTAGGTCTTCACACTAGATTAAATTTTTAATATGTCGTTTTACCACAGTACCATGAGAATTCTGACCAGGATTTGTCTACCAGCATGCTGTGCTATTTTTCAGCAGCGTGATGTTATTTAACTTCTCTGGGCAGGAGCTGTCACATCTTTCATAGATGGCAATGTCACATTGACAGTTACACAGCCCGGGCTGCCTGGATCTTAGAGGCCTACAGGGTGGTGAGCATATCTAAAGTAGTATACTATGTTCATGGGTGCTTTCCCAGCCCCTAGAACACATGACTCTTCATAGGCCTTCAATGAACAATTGAATGAATGAAGTGGTAAAGACTTAATGAACTCATTGTCTAGTAGGAATGAGGAGTGGAAAAAGCACAAGAAACTTCCACTTTTCCCCCAGGCCAGGTCCAACGAAGACCCTGACAAGAACTGAGTCTACCAATTAGCATTGCAAGAAACCGTCCACTGCTCACCAGTTTATAAACCATTCTCTTGTGCATTGCTGTATCACATCATTCAGTCCTCATGAGATAAGCATGTTTTAGAGGAGGAAATCAGGGCCCAGAGAGACCTCAAATCTTGCTGTTTCCCATGGCACATCCAGGACTTAGGATGAGGCCACCTGGCCACGGCACAGCTGGGACCCTTGATTCTCTGAGCTTCAGTGAAGACCCAGTGGAGGGTGCTATGAGAGAGGAGAAGTGTCTTTGCTTAGAATGATTTTGGTTTCTATTCTACTTGGTTTCTGACCCTCACCACATGATATGCATGCTCCTGGCCCCTGATCAGCACCTTTTTCTGTTTCTGGAGTGATGATTGTCAGGTAGGAAAGAGCAATTATAGCCACAATTCACTGGGCATGCAGCGTGTACCTGGCCCAACATTACACATGCAGCCCCTGTTTAATCTTCCCACTCAGGAAGGAGGAAGCTACTGCAAACATCTCCACTGTACAGATGAGGAAAGTGAGCTTTGCCAAAGTCAAGCAACTTCTGCAGGTCACCTGACTGATGGTGGAGCCTGGATGTGATCTCCAGCTTGTCTGACTCCCATACCCATCTTCTCCAGCCACCCTGAACTCCCCGAGACAACCTAGCTCCAAGTTCAGAGACATAAAGGATCAATATCTCCATCATCTTGCCTGTACCTTGCAATTCTGATTATGGTGTTGCTGCTGATGTGTTTCTGGGAAGCTGCAATCTGTCCCTCTTGGTTGCTTTTATCATTCATTTGCACCCTATTGTTCCACACTACCAGGGTTCTTGTTAGTTGGAAATGGGATGCAAGAACTCCTGAAACTGGGGACCTGTTTAGGGGATTCAAAATTGCCCAGGGAGAGACATTATTCACCCCTGTGGGGGTCAGCCTTTGCAAAATTATCAAGTTCCCTAAGTTTTCTTCCTTCTTCCACTATTCCAATTAACATCTTTTTGTGCACCCTTTACTTGTGGTTGGTCAGGCAGCATGGAGGAAAGATTTGGGGCAATAGGTTTCCCTGTGTTCTTTAAATCATCATGCATACTTACTAACAATTAACTCATTTATTTTTCTTTTCTTAATTTTATTGAGGAGTTGTTTTGTTGTACAATCATAAATGCATATATAGTAACAATATGATATGTCTCTCATCATTTTTTTGCAAATGTGTGAGGAGTCTTCCCACAAGTCCCAGTCTCTGTGGAGCATGGGAAGCATTCGGGTAGAGGCCTGGATTATGACTATGGACAAGGAGAGGGAAACTTGTGAGCTCTGCCCAGAAGGGTTAAGCAGGTTTCAGCAAGGAGACACAGCTTGACCTGAGAGTTTCTCACGTGGGACAGTGGAAGGGGAAGGGCATTCCAGACAGAGGGAACAGCATATGCAAAGACTATATGAAAAAAATTTTGGGAACAAGCATGGAATGATGAAGGGATAAGGAGAGCAGCCCCATGACTGCCTAGAGATGAGGAAAAGGAGGCTGGGAAGATGAAAGGATCATCCATATGTTCTTTGAAATGAAATCCTGCATCTCTCACATTGTGTGTGTTAACAATCTGCCTGACGGAGCTTCCCTTACCTCAGGAAAACGAACCATAGGAAGAAAGAAGGGGGTGGGTTAGGCACTACCTTGTATGCTTGCATAGATGAGTGTGTGTGCACACTCCTATGCACACGCACACACAAGCACACCCATGCAGAGAGAACAGCAGAGTTCAGGACAGCACAGAGCTGCCTCCAGCATCTACGGGAATTCTGAAAGCTGTGATGAAGTCAGCCAGGGGCTCACCACATCTTAGTTATTGGCAAAGAATCCCAACAGGACAATTAGGATTAATTGAAATCGGCCTGATTGATTGGTCTGTATGAACTTTCATCAGAGCAGCCCTGTGATGTGGGCAGAGGTAAATGCTGAATCGGCTCTCTTGGCCCTCATCCTGGAGGAGGAAATGCAAACCCAGTCAGTTCTAGCCACAGGTGGGACAGATGCCAGAGCCAAGCTGCCAATTCCCCACTTGATTGTGGGTGGAGCCTCTACTGCTTCTAGAAAAGTCTGGGGGGAAACAAACAGAGGACCTTAGGTTAAGGAGAATCCTGTCTTCTTGCAACTGTGGTGTGGGTGTGAGATCCGCCCCTCTAATTTCATCTGCCACTGCCCCTGGCTGGCCTGCTGGCCGGGCTAAGCTGTTTGCGGTTCCCTAAGAAGGCCCGCTCTCTACCGTTCCTTGCTCTGCTCCGAGTGTTCACTTCCAGACCAGTGCTCACAGGTTTCATGTGCCCATGAACCCTGCAGACACGTTGTGAAAATGCAGATTATGATTTGGCAGATCTAAAACTGGGCTTTAAATTCTGCAGTTCCAAAAGCTCCCAGGTATTGCTGCTGCTGATGGTCAATGGACCGCACTTTGAGTAGCAAGGTCCTAAACCACTTCTTCCTTTTTATTCATTTCCTTACCTTCCTTTCCACCTGGGAAAGGATTCTATTTAATCTTAGAAACCCAGTTCCAATGTTGTGTCCCCAGGAGATGCCTTCTGACACTCTTGCCCCCCCTACTGTGCACATGGTGCTTGTCCGGCCCTGCGGTCCTTGTCCAGCTGTGCGGTCCTTATCCTTACTGGATGAATCTTTTTTTTTTTTCATTTCTAAAAATATTTTAATGAAAAATTTCTTTCTGTAAACATTTCAATATACTACAAATTAAACAGTTGAGTCCATTACAGACCACCTCTGAAGTCTTAAAAATCAGAATAAAACATATTGAAGCTTTAAGAGTAATTGTGAATATTTAGGTAAGCTCACAATCCTTACGTTACCCCTGCACATTAGCATCTTTTGTCTCCCCAACTTGACTTGTGCTTTTTAAGGCCATTGACAGGGCTTTATTCATCCCCAGTGCCCAGAACAGGACACAGCGTGCAGCAGGCCTCAATACACGTTTGTAGAGTTAAATTATATACAGTGGTTTTAACTCTTCCTTGCTTCTCTCCGTCACCCTCCCTGATTTAGTCTTTCACACCAAGGGGGTAGCATTGAGATACAGTCCACTGAGTCCAATCTGGATTCAGAGTATGTTTGTAGAATGCTATGCAACTATTTTTATAACTTGAAATGAGTTTTATTCAGGAGATGGTTTTGGCCAAAGGACCAAGGAGGTAGAAACTGATTCTAGAAGATTCAGTGGGATTTAGCAAGGTCAATCATGGTTCTTTTAATCTGCCTGACCCTTTGGGTTTTGAGCAGGTAGATAAAGCTCTAGATTGCAATTTCTACCTTAGGAGAGACCAGAAGAGGGCCTGAGGGTGAATAGCTCTGGAAAGGAAAGGGAAACACCCCCATCCCTTTCCATAAATAAACCACAGGACTCTTTCCAAATGAGTGGAGCCTGCTCTGTTCCCTAGAAGGGCATAGGGCCTAGGATTTTGTTGGGCAAAAGAAAAACAAGGTCATATTGGACCTTAATTAAGAACAAAATTCAACAAAGATTTTTGCTGACCTGGGTTAAGGAAAGAGTTAAAGTATTCCCTAAGTCAGCAGGGTGTTCAAAGCTTCTCCTCTGGGGAAGGCCAACAATGGACCAGATATGGTCACTTATCTGGATCGACACCAAACATTTCTAAACATTTGAATTACACAGAAATAAATCCACAAATTATTTTAATTGTTTCCAAATATCCAGTTGTTTGAATTTGTGTTGACCCTTGATTTGACCTTGATTTGACACAGAATTCAGTCTGTTTTATGCATTCTAATTAATAATAAATAATAAGCAGCATTTATTGAACATTTAGTGAAAACTAGGTACCATGCGAAATGTCTTATACCTACTTTCTCCTTGAGACTCCTAACCACTCCGTAACGTATTATCCTCATTTTATAGCCGTGGAAACAGAGCATTAACAAGGTTCCGAATAAACTGTGCAAGGTCACACATTTTATAAATGGCAGAGTCAGAATTCACTCCTGACAATCTGAGACCAGCACGCACCCTTTTAACCAGCATGTGGTTTTTGCCCAAAACTCCTTGGACAGCTCCCCATGTAGTCTGAAAAATGCCTTGATATTCTTTCACTGAAAGCAAGGGAATACATCACCTTTCTGAAATGCTAGGGCTTCCAGAAAATCATTTCTGTCCTCACCTTGGATATTTTGCTTATCTTTACCTGGTTGTCAACTTATTAGGGCAATTTCTTTAATATCTTGGCCAAGATTATACTGAATTATTACTGCTTCCCTTGAGATGTTAGTATACCAAAAATCACATCTTCTTCAGCTAATATTATTGTAAGCAACTTACTCTATTGGGTATGATTCTAAACTGTTTACATGCACTAGCTTATTTAATCCTCATAACAACCATGAAAAAGATAAACATCCCACATATCAATAAGGAAACTGAGGCACAAACTGATTGCATGCCTTCCCTGTGTTGGTTGAACTGGTTAAGTGAATTGATTTACTAGCTTGTTAGGTTAGTTTCTTAGTATGATTTTCTTTCGCTTCCCAATGGCTTCTGAAACTCCTTAGTTTTTCCTTCATCTGGCTCCCAAATTACATTTTCTGATTTATTTCCTGCCACTTGACCCCCTCCCATGTCCTGCACTCTAACTAAAGTGTTATGTCATCATTACCCAGACAACCTCACGCTTAGAGGCCTCCACACCTTTGTTCCCTGTTTTCTCTACTTGTTGTGCCATCTAAAGTCTGAAGAGACTTGTAGCAGCTGGCCAAGGATTCTCAATATGCACTAGTACTGTTCCTCTGCACACCATAATTCTATCGGGTCTCCCCTCCCCACCCCAACTAGACTGTGTGTTCCTGAATGGATGGGTCCATCGCTGAGTCACCAAGGCGCTGACACAAAGGTGTATGGAAGAGACTGTGAATGCTCACTTCTATCCACACACTCTTCTACACTTCCAGAATCCTTTGTAGCTAGGCAGGGTTATGTGACCAAACTGGGGCTACAAGAATGTTAGTAGAGTGGATGCTAGTTACCTTGAAGTTAAGCCCTTAAAATTATCCCATATGATCTTTCATCATCTGTTCTCCTGTTACCATGGTCTGGAAAGCTGCTTATTCTGTTTGTACAGCTATGTAATAGGAATGACCCAGACCCCCATGTTACTACTCAGAGAACAACTATCTACACAGGACTTTGTATGTATGAGAAATAAACCTTTACTATGGTAAACCACTGAGATCTAGACACTTCTGTTGCAGAAGCCAGAATTAACTACTTTGACCAATAGACTTGTGATCTCATACCTGTTTGTAAGCTGAATTCACACATACACATACACACACACTGAGACACACACACACCAGAACACAACACAATAGACATCAGACATGTATTCAGTTAAGTAGTATTAATTTGGATAACATATCTTTTTTTTAAGAGAGAAACAATTTTATTTAGTTTTTCATGTGGGTTTTGCGTTGCTCTGAGATTTCCTTGTGTATGTGGTGCTGGGATTTGAACTCTTGAACCAGCGTATGCTGGGCAAGTGTTGTAACCGCGGAGCCACTGCTCTAGCCCCTGGATAACATATCTTAACCCTACTCACATATCACCACAAATAAGAATAATGTAATGTCAGAGGCAAAATGAAAAGACAATTGAAAGATGATCTATTCTATGCTGCTATACATAGTCCTTGCTTAGAGTCATGATCAGCAAGTATAGATCCTTCTTCCTAAATGTGCTTAACTTTAATCATAATCAAGAAAATTAAAATTAAGGCAACCATGAGAAACTCTTAAACCCATTAAATAGGCAAAATTACAAAGTCTTAGAGCAAGAATAAATGAAAGCATACTCTTGTCCCCTACTTTTAAAGCATAGAGGATTCCAGGTTTGGGTCACTGCCCAGTAATTACATCCTAGCTTGGACATGTCTTGAATTACTTCATGTATCTGTGTGCTTTTATTGTTTTATTCCTTGCATATATTCATAAAGTGAATCCAGATTTAGGGACTGAAAACCAATGCAAGGTTATGCAAATCCTCAGATCTCTGGAAACTTAGAAAGTTTGGAAATTCAGTGTTCCACATTTTCCCTTTAGTGCAGGAGAAGGGTGTTTAATATCTCCTCCCAGGCTACACTAACTTCCACAGGAAATCTCTGGGTGACTAAAAATGAATCTCTCTCCCTGGACCTATTCCAACTCATCTTCCAAGTGGCCATGGCTCATCTTGCCATGGCCCATTACGCATTCCTCATGCAAGGAAACAGTTCTTCTTTTAACGTCTGATTCGTTTGGGAAGGAATCAGAAAGAGTGGTTCCCAGTAGGGGTGCCTTATTCTGATCTTCTCCCGCATGATCACTTCTTAACCCATAAGTCTTTGGAAGCCAGGGTCAGCCCATTAGCAGTCTACGTGGAATCCAGGAGACAGCTCAGCACGTTTTGAATTTGAGCTTCTTAGATAAAGCCACCCAGATGTGGAGCAACATGGGGAGGGAGTGATGAATGAATGGAATAATCAGTGATTAAAATAACATGTGGAAGGTTTTGCAGTTCATAAACCACTTTTAACTCAATGTTTAATTTTTACAGCCATTACATTCACACTAGAATAAAATTCATCTTTGTGTCATAATCCTAAAAAGTCCAAAAATCTCACCTTGCCTTTCTCTCTGATTGACATCCTACAACTTTTCCCCCACCCCACTTCTTGGCAGACACACTGGCCTTTGGGTGTGGGTCAAAGCATACCCAATTCCAGGACTTTGCTCTACCCTCTGCCTGGTACTCTCTCTCAGATGTCTATCGACCAGGTTCACACCCCAATTCTGATTCATTTCTTGGCTCCCACACAGTTGCCTCATACAGGCCATTACTGTCCATCTTTTTAAAAAGAGCTCTCTCTACTTTTTTATGCTCACTCAAGTCTGTGAATTTACTCATCTTTAAATTAGGAATCTTAACAGTACACAATGGATGCAAGAATTAAATTAATTAATTGATATAAAATGCTTAGCACAGGGCCAATCCACAATGAATGTTCAATAAATATTGGATAGTGTTGGTATTATTACATTTTTTGTTCTTCCAATCACCTTCCTTCAGCAATTTCTGCTCTGACCTAATTCAACCCCAAGGAGCTGGTGGAAAGTTTGAGTGGGGAGTCCCTCTATTCCAGCAACACCATACAATCAGAATGAAGGAGCAAAAGGCAGCCAGGATAGAAGGACCTGCCTGACTGTGTCAGGGGCATTATGTTTACCAAGGCTGCTCCAATTTTGTCACCAGACCCTTTCAGTCTCACTTAGTGGGTACATCCCTAGGGGAAATGGTTCCCTGTTAGTAGATGATGCACATGAAACCCAGAGAAGTAAAACATTTGGCAAAGGACTTCACAGCCTAAAGAAAGATAAGCAGGGAACTCAGACCTACAGAAAGGGATCTGAGTCCCTAACACTTTTTAGTAAAAGCTAATCCTCCTGGGATGATTCTTGCTTTGCTCTCCCCAAAAATTGCATCCAGGGCAGAGCAGAGTGGGTGTCCTCAGCTATGCTGTGACACAGGAAGATGCTCAACTCTGAGGTTCTTTTCCCGAGGACCACAGGTATACGTCACACACACACACACACACACACGCATGCCTCAGACCAATCTGGCTTCCTGTCAATATAGATGTATTTAATATTGGTATTTTCTCTTCTTCTGAAAAGCATGTTATTTACTAACTGTATTGATTGCAGTCATGTTTATACTGGTGGAAAAGTAATTTATCTCATTGGAGTCATCTGTGTGGAAGTGGCAAGGGCCTGACGGAAGTCAAGATATTAGCTAGTTTGCCAGCAGGCCCATCTTTATTAGCAGCAATGTCTCTCATCAAGAATCCTATTTCTGAGCAATATCAGCTATAAGGTGAATATTGATACCCTGTGGCTTGTTGACCAGGGAGGGACTAGTCAGCAGGCTCTGAAGACACAGTCTGAACATTATCCAAAAGGCATCCTGTTCCAGGAGCCTTAGGGAGGGATGGGGGAGAATCCATGCTTCAGAAAAGGTTGTGGGGCCTCGTTACAGGGCCTTCCCACTGAGTCACACAGAGGAGAGAAGTTGAAGCTACATAATTATCTGTAGGCAATTCTAAGTGATTCTGAGTTTTGAAAATATAGCAAAAAGCTCACAAAAACCCAAAGTCTTCTGATAAAAATCTTTAATAAATATATAAAATCTTGGAGATTTCCAACCACCTTCAAAATTCTCAGTTGGTCCCTACCTATTCCTTCCTTGCTAGGAATGTATCTTCCAAAGTTCATGCATTGGAAATTTAGTCCCCTCTGCAGTATAGGAAGGTGGGGCCTAGCGGCAGGTGTTTAGGTCATAGGGGTCCACCCTCGTGAATGGATTGATGTTGTTATACAAGTGCTTGAGTCCTGAGTGCAGTCTCTTGCTATGTCACACGCATGCTCTTTCGTCCCTCTGTCCTTCTATCACAGGATAGCACAGGAAGAAGACCATTGCCATTTGTGAGCCCTTGATTTCACACTTCAGCTTTCTAGGCTTTGAAATTGCAGGAAATAACTCTTTTTACTTTAGAAATTACATCGTCACAGGTATTTTGTTCTTGAGAGCAGCACAAAACAGACCAAGGCAGAAGCACAGTGCCAAGAAGTGAGGCTGTTGCTAAAACAAATACCTGAAAATGTGAATGCAGCTTTGGGCTGGGTTAAGTAGAAGTGGAAGAGTTTGGAGGAGCAGTTTAGGAAAAGCCTGGACCACCATGAACGCAGCATTCAGGGCAATGATGGAGAGGGCTCAGGGGAAGACAAGCGCTCCAGGGAGAGCCTAAGTTATAGGGATTCAAAGTACTATAAGACCTCTGAAAGTTAAATGGGAGAATAGAGAAATGATTTAAAATGGAATTTGTAATTAAAGGGAAATAGAACAGAAAGATTTGGGAAACTCTCAGGTTGGCCATGTAAACAATTAAAAAAAAAAAACATGTTTGGGAGAGAAAAATAAGGGTATCGCCAAGGGACTCTGCTGAAGAGATTAGTATGGCTAGAAGGAAGCAGGTTCTATCATTCAGACAGTGGGACAAAGACCCTGAAGGCATTTCAGAGGCATGCTAATTCTTTGAGGGCAAGGTTTCCAGAAAGACACAGAGAAATCTCAGTGTGTGCTGCCCAAATCTGCCTCTGGACTCTGCTCCCCAAATTCCAGCACAGTGCTCCTTGGCTGCCCTTGCTGTGGCTCAAGAGGGCAAGGAGCAGTTCAACCCTTGGCTATGGAAGTCACAGGTTGTAAACCTGGCAGTGTCTATGTGGTGCTGTTCCGCAGGTGCAGTAGGGACATGGTACCTGCCACTATATTTCAAAAGATGTTCTGGACAGCCCAGTGACCCAGGCAGGGACCTATCACCAAGGTGGAACCACCGCCTAGCCCCCGCTAGAATTCCCTGAGGAATGCCGTAGAGCTTTGGGAGCAGGCCCTTAACACTATAGAATTATGCAGCCAGCAATGCACAGCTCCAGTCTGGGAAAGCCACAGGCATGAGGCTTCAATCTATGGGTGGACAGGGCCTAGAAAAGCCACTGCGGCAGGGCTGCCTGAAACCTTAGGGAACCAACCTCTGCCTGCCCAGTATATCCACGATGCAAGACATAGGGTCAAAGAAATTATTCTTCAGTTTTATGACAATTTTATTTTCCCTGTTCCATTTTGCACATAGTTGGGGCCAATCAACTTCCTTCTTGCCTATTTCTCTTTTTTTGGAATGGGAATGTTCAGGCTATGACTGCCCCACCATTGTATCTGAGAAACCCATAACTTGTTAATTGTATAGGTTCACATTTGGAGAGAAATTTATTGAGGATGATTGCACCTTGAGTTTCACTCGTATTTGATTTAGATGAGACTTTGGGCTTCTGGGTTGATAATGGAACAAGCTAAGCCTTTCAGAGATATTGGGATGCAATGAACGTATTTTGAATGTGAGAAGGACATGAATTTTTGGAACTGGTGACACAATATTATGGTTTGTCCCCAATGTGACAAGAGTTGGGAAGCGGGGCTTAATGGGAGGTGTTTAGTCAGCAGGGCTTTTAACCTCTTGCATGCATTAATGCTGATTATAAGAGGGCTTGAGGATGCAGGTTTAACCTCTTTCTCTCTCTTGTCTTCTCTCATTTCTTGCCTTCTCTTATGGGATGGAACAGTAAGGAGGCTCTCATCAGATGCCAGCAACTTGATATTGGATTTCCCGTCCTCCAAAACTGTGAGAAATAAATTCCCTGGCTGTGGTATTTTATTATGACACAAAATAGACTAAGATGCTTCTCATACAAAATTAGTGCTGGCCTCCTTGCTCCTATGCCTATTGTCTGGAGACCTCCCCTAGAGGAAAACAGAATCAGTGAACACCTCCAGCCAAGTGAACATCCTTTGGATCTTTGATGGCAGTAGTTCCCACAGCCCTAAGTCCTACTTCTTTCTTTTGGAACTTAAGTGCTGTGATATCCAATGGATTTTCTTTGCTGGTCCCACTCCAATGTTACCCAATGTCTCTCATTACTGTGTGGTGCACACGAAGGGATTAAATATTTATTTCACATGTACAGTTCTTCAATAAAGATTTATTGAGCACTCACTGTGAGCTAGGCATTATGCCAAGGGTTTGGGGACCCATCTACTAAGGAATAAAAATCTCAGCCATCATGGGACTGTAATTCTAGTGGGCAAAGGGGAAAACAAGACAATTACAAAAATGAATGCATTAGTACAAATAGTGCTAAACCCTTACAAGGAAAGATTAAGAATGTGTAGAGTGTGAAACAGGAGGGTCGTCTTGGTCTGGTGGGCATTCTTTCTCAGCTGAAATCTAGGGATTGAATAGAAATTAACCAATAAAACAAGAGAGGAGAACATTCCCAATAAAGGTAACCTCAAGAGGCAAGATGGGAACAGTCAACAAAGGAAAACCAGGACCAGTATAGATGGAGCACACGTAGGGTCTGCTCTGTGCAGCTCAGAGGGGGACTTGCAGTGGACTAATATAGCCTATTTTGGCTGCAAGGACAGGACTCAATTCAAACTGGCTTACAAAGAGAAGAGACAGCGTTGGCTCACACAACTGAGAGTCAAACAGAGGATCTAATTTGAGGCTCAACCAAATCTGGGTGTTTAAATGAGGCCAACAGAATTATTCTGTCCCATCTCCTCTCTGCTTTTCTGCTCACTAATTTTGTTCTCAGGCAAGCTTTGTCCACATGGCAGCAATATGGCCACCAGCAACTCCGTGACCACTTCCTATAGCTGAGCCTCCCCAAAGGAAAGGGCATTTCTTTCCGAGTGACTTCACTTACAATCCCAGGGTTAATTCTCATTGACTTGAGTTGGTCCTGTGCCCACTCCAAAGAAATCACAATACTCCAATTCAATTAGTCAGTTCCAGCATGGGGAGAGGGGATGGCATTACATCATGAAGAATGCTTACCCAAGAGGAAGAGGTGGCTGCTGAGGCCCCAGAGAGGACGCAGAGCAGGGAAAACACCAGTTATCGGTTATTACCATTACCATCTGTGTGCTAAATATTATGCTTCTACATCATAAGTGGAAAATGTTTGGGCAATCCACATGACAGCCCTTTGTTTCTTTTTTTCTGGAAACCTAAGTCCAACTTCCCTTGCCCTGGCATATTCCTTCATCCTACTTCTGCTGGGTGGTAACACATGCCTCCTCCCTCCCGAAAGTATTGAGTCTACAAGTTCTAACATCAAGCATTTCCTCTCATACTAAGAGAATTTTCCATTGTGAAGTCGAGCCATGTCATGGGAGATGGAATGTGGGCACACCCACTCTAATGGTCAGTCCCTGGCCCATGGGTTTCAGTTGAGCCTACCAATCTGTCTTTGCCAAGAGAATAGCAACGAGAGAGGATCAGAGGCAGTAGAGATGGCAATAGAGGACAAGTAGCCAGTTTGGAACAAGTGGAAATATTGATCCAGGCCATGGCAAAATCAAAGTGAGGGTTATTTAAAAGCCAAACTTTCCCTTCTGCTTGACAATGAGCTGGAGATGAATTAACAACTGAAAGAGCAGAGGTTGGTATGAAGCACACAAAAAAGGTCCTTATAGAGAAAACATCCTCGAGACACAGCAAGGAGAGGCAACCTGGCAGGAAAAGAAGAAGTCTGCTTTTGAAATTTTTTTTGTTTTTCCATTCTTTCCAGAATGGAGTTCATAGTGTCCTCTTCCATGCCTTCTTGGATGAAGCAGAGGAGAGAGGTATTATCAGACAAACCAGAAGTCAATCAATCCCAGAAACTACCATCTACTGTAAATGTGGAGACTCAACAAAACTCCTTCCTGAAATCTTCAGAGTCTCAGTTTTCCTATCTATAAAGTGGGGAGTGTAACTCCTAGTGTCCACAGCACAACAGTGAGGATTAAATGAAATTATGGATGTAAGCTACCAGGTGCATTGTTGGTGAGTATCTGATACATCTTATTTCCCTCCTCACGGGGAGATGGATAATAACTTAGAATTGTTTGCTTCTGATTGTCAAAGAACTTCCATGTACTCTTTTAAGGTATAGTGAATTAATAGAAAATTTGAGGGATGACAAGCCCAACAGATCAGGAGATGACTGTTGTACAAAATGTTTGTGACTCGCAGTTCCCAGGAGGAGGAGGCATGCCATGACATGGGACCGCAGGCCTGGTCAGGAGGCAGAGGGTGAGGGGGAATTGTGGCAAGAGCCTTTATTGTGGCTTCCTCGTGAAGGAGGGAAGGCAGGATTAGCAGGTCTAGGATGGGCTAGTTTGAATCATTTCAGAAGGCTCTAGACTTTGGACTGTCCTTAGTTGGCTGGTACCTAGGCCGGGCATGATTAGGTCAGAAGGGTAGGAATCCAGAGAGTGAGAACCTGGTAAAGGAGGTGGATAGGGGTACGGGCTGTGGGTTGGTTGGTTTTTATTTAAAGAGCATGCCCCTAAGGTGAATTGGCTAACCCTGGAAGGGGCAGCTCCTTCAGGATCAACAAGACCCCAGGTATTAAAGCATCAGAATACAGAGAATAAAAGACATGGTTAATATAATTATGCCATTTCTTTGAATATTCATAAGAAGAATGTGAGAGATGAATTACTTTGTTATGATGAATTATATTTTCTTATTTACCTATTTTACTTTATTGTTAATTGTTGCTATCCTTTGGCAATTACCATAGAGGTTGGAAGCAGATTCTGAATCTAGACTGCTTGGGTTTAAATTCACTTCTTTTGTCTGAATCACTTTATTTGCCTCTGCTTGGTGTCATTTTTAGATTAGAGATAATGGCAAACAGATCACAGAATTATCATAAGGGTTAAATGAGCTCATAAGATAAAGTGATAGAGGATGCCTAACACTTAAAAGTTATCTATTATTTACGCACATTTTGCAGATGGATAAAATGAGGCTTGGGAATGTGATTTGCTCTGAGCAGCTCAATTGTAGTGACAAGATTAGAGTGCTGATCTCCTGTCTCCTGCAGCTGCATGCTTCCCGTGGCCCCCACCCCCACCCCATATCAACTCTTTACCTCTTTTATCTGTTGGGTCTCCTCATCTCTAGAACGGCTCAGCTCCCCAATCCAGGAAACCAAAACATTTATCAGGTGTCCCAAATGGGAAGCAGCTAAATCTGTAGCTCTTAACCCTCTGCCACCCCACCTCTGAGTACTGAGAAGAGTGGTGACGAGTGAGTAACAGATGACCTTGGCTCTCGTCCAGAGTCACTCAGGCACTAACTCATCAAGTCCCTGGGGAGTTTCTGCCCCTCTCTTGTCTTCAATTACCCAACAGGAGTAGCAACCCCCAAAGGTTCTTCTAGTTCTTCATTCTGGGATGCTGAGTCAGTTCCTGGCACCGTCCCCGTCTATCTCCTAAGTCATGTCTAAGGTCAAAAGGCTGGATTTCTCCCTGGTCTTCAAAGATGCCTCACTTTGTGGGCAGAGTAGAGAGCTGGACTTGCTTCCTAGTGGCAGTTGGCCTGCCCCTGAGCTGCCAATCTTTCTGACTTCAGGCAGTTAAATTGCAAAAGCCACAACACAGGCAGGACTCTCAGAGGCCTGTAAAGAATTGCTGTGTTGTGGGGCTTAATGGAGAGCTTTCTAGGATCAGAAATGACTGTGAAAGGCGGAAGCATTGAGAAATCACAGCCCCCTCCCCTTTGGCCCATTAGGGAGCCAAATGGGTGTTTTTTGGCCATGATTAGACTTAGCTTTGTTAGGTTTTATTGGTTCTCTTTGCTGTTTCCCCCCAAATGGGCCATAATACTGGGTTCTCGGGAGTTTGCATTTCAGGCAGAAATGGATACGTGTCAAGTGCAAGAGGGAGGACTAATAAATACTAAATTCATAAAAGGGCTTTACATAAGCCCTCCGAGGATGTCTCAGAGAAGAAACTGCTGAACAGGAAAAGTATGAGCTCTCATTGGCCTTAAGCTCAAACAATGAACATGGACAGAACAACACAGCTTCCGACAAAGATGACAACTTGAGGTCGCATCGATTGGGGAACAGTGTGAGTGACCCATTCCAGGGAGGTGATGGTCCCCTCTTCTCTGATTGGTCTGTCAGTGGGCATTCTTTTGATAGCAAGTGTCAGAAAAACCTAACCCAACTGGTGTAAGCAAAAAAAAAAAAAAAAAAAAAAAGGGAAATGTATCGATTCACCTAATTATCCAGAATTAAATTTTAGACATTGCCTGATCCAATCTGCAAATGACAGACCTTCATTCTCTCTCTACTGAAAATGCCTGAGATTCCATATTTCTAATTGCATTAGTAGTGAAGAGTGAGACTCTTAAGCCAGCATTCCCAGCCAGGGTCCCTTTGCAAGTCATTGATTCAGCTTGGCCCTCATTGGCCCTACCTGGATCTACCCTTGCAGGAGAGGTGAGCTGCCCACCCTGGCCTCCTTCTCCTCAGCCAGGAGTGGAGTCCACTCCACCTGATGCCCATGGTTGGTAAGGGGCAGAAGGGAGTTCTCAGTGGAATGGAGAATGAATGCAAAATGGCAAAGTACACACCAGGAGTTTTGCTGTAGTGAGAAACATGCAGAAACTGGAGTGGAGCCAGGAAAGAATGGCGAGGGTGATGAGGGAGATTTAGAACTCATCATGAAGAAGAGATTAGAAGAAATGAGGTTTATTTTGTCCAGAGAAGATAAATACTGTTACCTGTGTCTGAAGTGATGGAGAAAGGTTGGATCCACTGTTTCTGTGGGTCATGGTGGAGTGAGGAGGGCAGAACTGATTTATACACACACAGACTTTCAGCTCAGTAGATCATGTGATGCCAAGCCACTATCACCTCTTGCTAGATCTGGCTCCAACAACCACACAACTGGTCTCCATTATTATCCTCCACTTCCCTTGCAATTCAATCCTTAGCCTTAGCCACAGTAACTATTCATGTGTGTAATAAACTTATCACTCCCCTGATGAACAACCTCCGCATCTCCCCACAGCAGCGATTTAAATCTCCTAAAGCGGGTTACCCAATCTGCCCTGTTCACCTCTTGTGCTCCTCTCAGAATTTACATCTCCTTGCTCCTGAGCTTCAGCTACACTAGCTTTCTCTTTGTTTCTCAAAAATGCCAAATGCAAGCTGGGTGTGGCAGCGCACGCCTGTAATCCCGGCAGTTTGGGAGACTGAAGCAGGAGGACCGCAAGTTCAAAGGCAGCTTCAGCAACTTAGCAAGACCCCGTCTCAAAATAAAAAATAAAAAGAGTTTGAGATGTGGCTCAGTGATTAAGTAGCCAAATATGTTTCTACCTCATGGTCTTTTCACTTGCAGTATTCTCTACTCAAAACAGTGTCTGGTCCAGCTCCCGCATCCCTTAGCTACATTCGTTAATTAGATTTCCACTCAAACTCTTCCTTCCTACCTCAGGGCCGTGTCCTGAGGTAGGAAGCCTCACCCACCCCACAGGCTTTCTCTGTTACTTTCCCCCACTGTACACAATATTGAACAATCGTCATTTCCTACCATTATCATGTTATATTGTTTACTTATTTATAGACTATCTTCTCCCACAAGATTGAAACCCCCTGAAAACGTGAATGCTGCTTCTCTTGTTCACTGCTATATCCCTGGTACCCAGGGAAATATCTGGGCTCATAGATGTTTCGTCACACAAATACGCAAATGGATGATTTCTGCAGCTGTGTGGCCTGGGGAAGTGGTGGGTTTCTGATGCTGAGTGTGTCACAAGAGCATTTATCAGAGATGGATGTCTGCATTGGGTAGAAGGGGGCACGTCCCAGGGCTCCCAGATGCAAGGAACCTGTGATGTACCCCGCAACAAGTAAATGACAGTAACCTTGGATTCAATTCCTCTGCTCCCACCACATGCCAAATGGAAATTTCTTCCCAACCCATACTGTTGGTACCGGGTGTTTTTAATTAAAGACACTCTTTGAGGAATTGTGTTAATCCTGCCAGTACCTGACTTTCTAATTCCCTCTTTTTCTCCGTGAAGGGAAGGTATATTGGCCACTCTGGCCCCAACTGAGTTGTTTTCCAGGAGAAGAACTTTCAATCCTTCCATGCACAATAATGAAATATGATACAAAGCAGGCCCGTGTCAATAAATCTACAGGAGAAAGGTCAGGTTTACATTGCTGGACGGGATTGGCAAATACATTTGTTCCTGCAATGTCTGTGTTTTAAATGCCACCCTCCAATGAACCTGGTGCTGAAACACACTTTGGAGTTTGATGAGATGTCAGTTTTGCTCAGCTCTGATCAAATAAGATGAATGAAAGTGAAACAAGAACAAAAATATTACTTCTGTCATTTTTTTATGCATTACAGGAATTGGGTCAGTCAGAGAGATTTCTCTTAAACAAATACCAATCCCTGCACAATGTCACCCATTGATCTGCCAGCCAATGGACAATGATCACCTTTGCGTAGGAAAGGGCACACCACCAGAAGAGCAAAGACCAGGCAGCACCCATATAATGCCAGCCACCCCTTCAAATCTTCAAAATCCAGCCATCTGCCTTCCAGTCTCACTTCAAATAATGTTCTGTGAGAATATGGATTTCTCCCTGAATTGAGCAAACATGGTTAAAGAACAAGGTGGAATTTCTCCTGCAAAAAGAAATTGCAATCATTAATGTTGCACTTATCCAACTTAAAACACAGGAACCCAATTAAACAGAGACCCAGGGACCATTAGAGTCAGTCTGAGGGCCACTGGGATTACAGCATAAGGGCAAGAGAGAAATTATGAGCTCTGGAATGGGAAAGAACAAGATAGGAGTTATTCAAAAGGAGCCAAATCAAGCAGGTGTAGGAAGCAACAGGAGTCAGCAAGGAGCTGTGGGCACCATGGGCCATGGAAACAAGGGGTTACCTGGGGCCATCTTTGCCTCTGTGTGGGAGAAGCTTATCTGGGAACGAAGCTAGCACGGAGCCAAGCACTGAGGAAGGGAGGCAGGCAGATTCCTAATGACATCACTAGAGAACCTGGATCCAGCCTTGGCTGCAGCCCAGTGCTCTGGACTTCTGTTGCAGGAGGCAATACTTTCCCTTTCATATTAAAATTTTAAATTAAAACATAAATAAAATAGAGACATGGGTACTTGCCTACCTGATTACACCGCAAGGCATCTTAAAGCACTGCATAGGGCCTAATGATATTTGTGCTGAAAAGAGGCTGACTCTTCATAACCAATGTCCTGGATTATACAAGGAGAAAAAGAGCCCATGAGAGCACTGTGCCTCCACTTCCATAAGTCCTCTGCTCTCCAGGTTAGACCAGCGTAAACTCCAGGGGCAGCCACTGACACCAGGTCCCAAAGGGACTATTGTGCCAAAAGGCTAGTGGGTTTATTCAGCATTTTCTCACTTTAAAGATCCACCAAGAATCAAGATGAAAAAAGTACTTTTCCTGCTCTGTGAGTAGAAGGGTCCCCAAACCTGTCAGAATATAGAGATGATCAATGTCAACTCTCAAGTGGAAGCTCAGGCCATTGCTCACCTTGTATCTTGGCAATGATAGCTAGAGATAGATGATAGATAAATATATAGATAGATAGATGATAGATAGTTAGAGAAATCTTCTGGGTGATCTTATCTGTGCCAGAATCCCCAGCTCCCCCATGAGGGAAATGGGGAAATGCAGGTTTAAAGAAAAAACCAAAAATTGTCTGAGCCATGGAGCTCAAATGAGAACATTTGAAGATAATGAATATTTTCCATCAGAACTGGGATGGAAAGGATCCTGGTTTGGGGTGAATCGACACATCAACTTGGCATCCAATCAGTTCTTTATTATTCCAGTGGCTCCAGATTTATTTAACATTTTTCCAGTCTCTGAATAATAATATACCATTCTTTTTTTCCACTTGGAAAATTTGCCTTTCACCTTTCCCTGGATGACATGTTGGAATTATGGATTTTCTATTATTATTCTACTGGTGCTAGACCCAAGGAGAAGAAGCTAGTGATACCCTCAGTGCCAGATTTTCAGTAATGCCTGCATCTTCTGAACTAGCAGGTGAAGCCCTATGCGACGCTGAACTCAAAAGAAGAAAACAGAAGAGGTCACTCACAGTGAAGGAAAAGTGTCAGAAGGGCAGAAGGTCTCCAGTCTCTACTGATAATTTGACCTCCACCCCCTGATTTACAAGGTGGATTTCACAGAATTGGATGACAGCTGAGACTGTCTCGGGTCAGGTTCCCTGGCCAGCAGACTATGAAACAAAAATATGCATGCAAGAGTTGCCTGGGGAATCCCCTCAGGACCAACGCCTATGGAAGAATGAAGGCAGCAGAATTGGACACAGGAAGGGATGGAATGTCTTCCCAGAGCTTTGGAGCCAAGTTGAATTTCCTGCTTCAGTATAAGACTGGGCTGGAGGCAAAGACTAGGTTATGGGTGGTTCCCAAATGGCTCTTCCACAGTGAATGATGCTTCCGTATGGGCATTCTCACTTCACACTTACATATTTACATCCATGTGCTTCTTCCCTTAATTTCCTTGACCCAACCTTCCAGCCTTTCTGCTTCCAGATCCCTGACCCAGCCATTTACCACGTCCATCAGTCCATACATACATTTTTTTAAAGAGAGGGACAGTGAGAGAGAGACTCAGAGAAAGAATCAGTCTTATTCAGTATCTCATGTAGCTTTTATAGCTCCAATACTTTGTTGTGTACCTGGTGCTGGGGTTTGAACCCATGTCCTCGCGCATGCCAGGCAAGTGCCGAAATTGCTAAGCCACCGCTCCAGCCCCTTAATTCTGTTCTTTACTCAGAATGATAAATCAGTTAATATTCAACATGTTACCCGTTGGAAGATTTGCACCTCACTTTGTCTCGAGTGAGCATCCCTAATTGGGGCTGTAGCTTAGCAGCAATCTGTTTTGCCTCACAATGACCTCCTAAGTACAGCCATGAACCAAGCATAGCCTTTTCCTCTACTATCAGCTGGCTGTAAGGAAACTTACGTGTAGCTGTACACATGGCCTTCAGGAGAGGTGCCAGAGGAAAAGTTCTGTGAGGGTCTGGGTTATTCTTATGCAACTTTCTAATGCCTCTGTCCCTGATCATGGCTAGATGTACCACTGATATTGTGCGATGGATTACTCCTGGGTCCACTTCACTGTGCAACTGTTGGTCTGACAATCCAGCCCATGATGATCAGTCCTGGCACTATGTAGCCCATAGTGGGGCTCCATTTCCACCATCAGAGCCCTGGCATTGTGAGAGGCAGGGGATGGTGTTGAATTCAGATGCCATGCACTTGTTCTAGAATTTGATATAAACCCCATATGGAATCCTGGGAATTATTACCACCACTTCTAATACCCTGTGGTCTGCTAGGCCATATGGCCCAAGCAGAAGAGCTTGTTGCCCTGCATCCTATACCTGCTAAAGATCCCTTTCCTGGTCTTGACTGCACTCAGATTTAGCAGCCTTTCATGGTACCTAACAACTGAGTCACAGCATCATTACCAATATCAAGTTTGCTGCCTCTAAGACCCAGAGGAACCAAGTAGGATTTATGCTTTCTTCATGGTAAGAAATGGAGGATGTTGTAATTTTTTCACTACAGTTGGGTGGGATGTTCCAGCACATTTCAAATCTCTGGACCTCTCAACATTTTCATCGTTATTGTAAGTCCTAAATCTTTGTAGGATTTCTTTCCCATCCTTTTTAGTGTCCGTGCCTCCAATGTTTTGCCACATAATTAAGTTTTGACACATAATCATGGTGTCATTCATATAGTGGACCAATATGATGTTCCCTGGGTGTCTGAATAATGCATATCCCTTCAGATGATACTATAACACAAGGTGGAATTGTTAACCCTGGAACAAAACTAAATGGTTTTTCTTGCCCCAAGTGAATTAGAAACTGTTTCTGGTCTTCTTCCTTACTGGAATGGGGAAGAGTATGATCATTCACCAAATGCAATGGACCTGAAGTCAATCTTGGCAAAGGCACCACAGCGACACTTGGGATTATTCCTGGTTGACATTGTCATTATATGTTTTCACCCTTAGGGACCTGTCTGGTTTTTATAGGAGCCAGACGTATGAATCAGAATATGATGGGGACCACCACACCTGCAACCTTTAGACTTTAGCAGTGGCACTAATTCCTGCCATTCACTGGGTTTGTAACAGTCTTTTGATTTATTTTGTTGAGGGGCACATTTCAGAGGCTTCCACTCAGCCTCCCCACAATGACAATTCTTGCCCTGCAAACTTGGGAAACAGTACGGTGATTGATTCTTCCAATTACCAAACATTTGGAAACTAGGAAAATGGCCCCTGTGTGTGAGTGTGGACCCATTAGTACCAATAAGATCTACATGTGAGTTACAACTCAATTTAATATCTGATCAATTTAGTATATGATCCCTACTTTAATGGTGGTGCTTTGAGTCCCTGGAGCAATGTCAACTTCAATGCTGTGTCCAACATCAGTCCTTGATCGTTCCTTTTTATTCAGCATTCTGTCAAATGATCATGGATCCTTTTACAGAATAGCTGGGTGAATTATTCCATACACACTTGCTGTAGGGTTGCAGGGTCTTTTTTTCCTAGGGACCTAGCCTCTCCTTAACTCAGTTATGAGTCTAAAAACCAGTCAGATGCAAACCTGTTCTATAGACTATAATTTTTTAGTGGGACAACCACTCCCAGCCTCCCAATCATCATCAATTTTCTTTTGATTATATAGATTGGGCAATGCAGGTGATTTTGTTTGGTTTTTTTTGAAGGTTCTGAATCAAATCCAGGGCCACACCCATGCTGCGCAAGGACTCTTGCAAGGACACTGAGCTACATTCCCAGCCCCAATACTATTGATTATTGATATAGTTCAGTTCTAGGAATAGTGGACTCTGTGAAGCATGTCCATTGTTCTCTGAGGGTCACACCCTCTTGGTTGCCACTCCAGCCTTGCCAGTCTTCACAGAAATTACATCCGTCTGGCTTCTGAATGGTTGAGAACTACCATCTCACCTCTATGGTTATCATTCCCCCTGCTATCAAGGAGCCAGCTCAAAAAGAGCATTTTCTATCATTATCCTGGACCCAGAGGTCAACCTTCCCTGAACTTCTCAACAATATTTGTGCCCCCCTCACTAGTGTATTACTTATCACTTTGATAAATAGTGTTTTCTGCTCCCAGCTGAAGAATATGCTTGACTGGTGGAGATTTTGGCTTTATTTAATATAGCCACTCTAGCTTGCCAACTTCTTAAGTTTTTTGACCCCTTCAGTCAGAATGGTACTTGAAATTCTGCCATTTTAACTTAACTTGGACCATCATTTAACCTGTTTTCAAGAACCACCCTGTCAGGGTCTTGCTGTCTTTTGTGTGCCCACATTAAGTTCTCCCTCACCCAACTCCTCCTTTGATGTTGGACCTTCAGTATTCAGTCTCATTCATTCTCCTCTCTCCTGTAGGGACACATGTGCTAGGTCCTGCAATTCCTTCAGGACAGATGCCCACCCTCTCTCAGAGGACCCGGCTTCCTTTGCTGATTTTCATTTGTAACTTAATCCTAGTCATTTTTCTGGTGGTAAGATGATGAGGTGAGTGTAGAAGTTGAGAGAAGCATTGTGAGTTTTCATGCAAGGTAGGGGGCTTCTACATAGTCATCAAGCAAGCAGGGGTGCTATGGACTGAACTGTGTTCCCCAAAATTCATGTGTTGAAGTCTAACCCTAAATATAACTGTATTTGGATATAGAGTTTTTATATGGTAATTCAGGTTAAATAAGGTCTTTACAGCTGGGACCCTAATCTGACAGTAATCTGATAAGAGGAAACTGAATCAATCAATCTCTCTCTTTTCTCCTCTTCCTCCCTCCCTCTTTGCCATGTGATTACACAGTGAGAAGGTGGTGAATTGCCAGGCAGGAAGAGATCCCTCACCAGAATCCAACAATCCTGGATCTTGGACTTTCAGCTTCCACATCTGTAAGAAAATAAATCTCTGTTGTTTCAGTCACCCAGGCTGTGGTATTTTGGTATGCACGTCCAAGCTACAACAGATTTTGGTACCAAGGAGGCACTAACCTTTAATGGGAAAGTGTACACCCCTTCTATTCCAAAAGATTTGTGGATTTAAGACTTTTGAAAGCATCAACCCAGATAATTCCATTTCCTGCACCTCAGTGTCTTATTCCCTCCTGACCCTGAGCTTTGTAGAGCTGATCTGCCAAAGTTGAGAATTCAACCACCTCTGGACCTTGATACTCTGATCGTTAAAAATGGGGCCTGGTACTTAGTTTTTTATGAGAGGCTCTTTATATACAGCCAAAGATGCCATATGACTTTCAACTTAGAGTTTTATTTATAATTAAGCACTCATATTTATTGTCTTTCTATAATGCATGGACTGAATCACATGCTTCCCTGTGGGGTTGGAGTGGAGTCAACTGCACTTGCAACTACTTATAATTGTTAATTATAATTATTAATTATAATTACTTCCCTTCAATTTCTCAAAGTCCTGGGATAGTGTCCGTTCCAGTACATTCTCTTCCATCATTATCATGCTCCTGTTTACCACTGGTGAAAGTTAATAATTACACTGCTAGAGAATCCTGAGGGTTATCCGTTCTACCCTACAGCCAGAGTGGGTACTCTCATTGTCAGATAGTTAGTAGGATCTTGGAGTCTGAGTCTTTAAAATGCTCTTGGGACCAATTGTCTTGGGCTGGTTTCCAGGGAAACACTCTGAGATGGAGTGTACCCAGAGGAAGTTGATGGAGGAATGTCTCCAAGACCACATATATTTCAGAGTGGAAGAAATAGGGTTGTACAAAGAACGGACTGAACCATGATAGTCATAGCAAAGCTCTTGGTAAATCCTAAAGGAGTTCTGCAGCTGGGATTGACTTCCTTGTCTGGTTTCCAGTCAAAGGAGTTGGGTCTTTACCCTCTCACATCTTCAAGTCACTATCTGGGAGTGTCCCTGTGTAGAGATCCTGACCTTGAGGGAGATGGCTGTCTTCACACTCAGCTGAGCTCTGTCAGTGAATAACAGATCATTCTCCAGCAGCTGGGGAATTGGTGCCTTGGTCCTGAAGAAGCATCCATAACAGAGGGAATTCTCTGACATCTCAGTGGGGTGAAGACTTATTTTCTTCTTCTTCTTTTTTTTTTTAAAGAGAGAAACAACTTTAGTTTTTCACATGCCCTTCGTTGCTCCAACACTCAATTGCATATGTGGTGCTGGGGTTTGAACCCGAGTCCTCGTGATTGCCAGGCAAGCACCAAAACTGCTGAGCCACTGCTCCAGCCTCATTATTTTCTTCTTTTCTCATACATTATATCTTATTCAAAGTATCCGCCTGGAGACCTGAGCCAAAGACATTTATTCCTCTAATTCCCCCAGTCTAGTCCAGATAGGAAACACGAGCTCTGGAAAAGCACCTAAGAGTATAAACCAGAAAGCTTAGTTATTTTATAAGTGGACAGTGATGTCCATTTGTTCAACAAAATCCGTTTTCTTCTGAATATATGGCCAGATTACATCCCCCTCCTATTTTGCAGTCAAGTGTGGCCATACAATCGAGTTCTGGCCAAGGAAATGTGCATATAAAATGGAGTCATATACTTCTTATCCTGGCCCATAAAACCTCTACGTGTAAAACCTTCACTCTCTTCCTGTCTTTCACATGAATTTTAGAGGACACAGCAAAGCACTCCAGGACACAGAGGATGATAACGTAAGATAGAAGGACCTGGTGCACCTGGATCACAACAAGGCTACCACTCACTCACAGTGGATTATATGAGTGACCAATAAAATTCTGATGTGTGAGGACACTGAGATTTTAAGGCTGTTTATTAATGCAGTTCACCTGCCTTGTCTAAGACAGTAAATTATCCCAGGATGTCAAAGATTTTCCAAAAGGGGCTGTTGTGTTAATAAGAGAAACCTATGGAAAAATAGAAAAAGTTAACCCAAACACATACCAGTCCATGCTGAACATTTAGCTCTTGCTGGTCCCAGGTTCAAGAGCCTTTCTGTATTCTTTCACTGCTTTGGAGACAGAGTATGTACTGCCTCATGGTCACACTGCAAGTCCTGGTCCCTGCTCTACCACTCATTGGTTGTATGACCTTGGGAAAAACACTCAACGCCACTGGGCTTAGTTGTCTCATCTGCACAAGATGCATGATACTGCCCACCTCCCAGGCATCCTGTGAAGTTCCAGTTAGGAGAGGAGGCAAGGTGCTAACCACTGGCCAGCACATCAATTCAGCACAGAAGGTCATTTCTTTTATTATTGTTACTAACCACCTTGGCCCTCAAGAAATCCCCAAAGGTATAATTATTCTTTATTCCTATTTTGCACATTGGGAAATTGGATCTATGGAGATTTTCAAGGCTTTTTTTTTTTTTTTGAGAGGGGGAGAGAGAGAGAGAGAGACAGTGAGAGAGAGAAAGGGAATCGCTTTATACTCAGTTTTTCATCTGGCCTTTCGTTGCTCCAACACTTAGTTATGTACATGGTGCTGGGGTTCAAACCCAGGTGCTTGCACATGCCAGGCAAGTGCTGCAACCCTGAGGCACCGCTCCAGCCCCCGAGGCTTTCATAAAAAAACAATAACCCAAACTTGAACCTCGAGTCTTATGACTTTTGGCTTATTTCTTCTGCCTGCCCCACAGCCATGCTCCCTTAGTGACTCGGTTGTGACACTAACAGCCACCCCAGTGTCAGTTTCACTGCTGAGATGTGGGCTGCTACGGCAGAGCTGACACCTGAGAGTTCTCACTGCTGAAGCACCTTGTCACAGCTGGGCGTGGAGGGACATCTACTCATCACCAGCCACAAGCACTCCCTGTCCCCTGCTCCCGAACTTCTTTCCTCCTGCCAGCAATCAGGTCTACCTGAGGGTCAGGGAATCTTATTAGCATCTCCTTCCAGCACCTGCATGGATTTGCCAGAGACTCCCCCAGAGGAGACACGAAAGTGCTTAGTGGTTACCATACCATAATATTTTCCAAAAGGACAACATTAAAGAGGCAGAGTAGTATAACAGGAAAAGAATGAACAAGTTCAGTTAAAACTCTTTCAGTTACAAATGACAAATTCAACTCAAGCCAGCATAAGCTATCTATATATCTATTTATCTACCTATAGATCATCTATATATCATCTATGTACTTTTCAATCATCTATATCTATCATCCACTGATTTATCTTTACAACTATATAGCTCAATATCTTTGTATCTACCTATCATCTATGTATCTCTATCTATATCCATCTCTCTCTATGCCAATCAATCATCTATATCCATCTCTCTATCTCAATCAATCATCTATATCCATCTCTGTGCCAATCAATCAATCATATTCATCTCTCTCTATGCCAATCAAGGCAGGGATGGTGATGTTAGCAGAAAGGAAAAAAACTAGTCAGGCAGAAAAAAAAAATAGATGTCATTTCATCTGGAATGGAGGGAGCCTGGAATCTCCTCAGCCCCAGCTTTAATCATTTCTAAGGATTCAAGACAGTCATTTTTTTTTCTGGTTGCTGTTTCTTTGTTGTAGAAATTTGTCTCTAGAATCTTAACTTCTGTATTTGCACTCAGATGCTTTTCAGGGTACTCACTGTACCATTCTTTGCAAAGTTTACAAATAGCTTTCATGTGCATTGGGGTGCAATCATCATGTTCTTATTATATGGGGGAAAATGGACTAATTTTCACATGACCTCACATCTGGTAGCATCATGGTCCTTCTCTCCTTGCTCTCAGAAGAGGCCTCCTTTAAATATCTGCAGCTGGTGTTGGTTTTAAGTTTGTTTTGTGTAAGTGTCCCTATGGGCTTTAGTGGGATTCCAATTTTTGAACTGGTAGTACTGCTTTAGAAAGCATGGTCATTATGACAACAAAAAAACCATTCTGCATGCTTCTAAAATTCAGGCAATCTACTTAGATTACAAGGCTTTTTAAGAGAGACAAGTTATGACTAATATTTTGTTATACAATAATAATAACAAACTTATCAGTTATTAAGCATTTTCTAGATGCCAACTTCTGTGCTAAGTATTTCACATATACAATCGCATTTTATTCTTTCAAAATCCACCTGACCACTCTCCCAAGTCTGGGCACACAGGTTCCTGTCTCCTTCCCCTCCACTCTCACCATCCATACCTTTTAATTCTTTTCCACTATTGAGTACTCTTGTCTTCTCCAATATGTATATCCTATCTTCTCTGGCTTCTCTGTTTTTTCTCCCAGATTTACTCATTGCCTTATTAGCACCACAAAAAGTCCAACTTGGACCCCAGCTAACACACACTCCTTCTTTGGGAAGGAATATATACCAAACCCACTGCTCCTTGGGGCCTTCACACTCATAGGCAGGGCAGAGAAACCCACAGTAAGACGGTACAGAGAGAGGGTAGCAATGCTGTGCGGGTGGACGGAGGCTTTGGTCCCTTGTAGGAGTCACCAATCCATGTTGTGTGTCCATAGAGCTGGGCAGGGCCAGCCCCAGAGCTGGAGAGATCCACACTCGTGGGAGAACAGACTTTCTAAGGAATGCCAGAGGGGACCCCTGAGCTTAACGCTAATGAATAAAACCATTTCAAGGCAAATAATTTAGCTAGGTATTCTCAGTGCCTAGCATTAATATATTTTTGTATTTGTATACAGGCAAACCCCTAATAAATGCATTTTCTCTTGTCTCGTGGAAATACTCCGTAAATAAATAACAGGACACTCCACTTTTGCTGACTAATCATTTTTTCCTTCCTATCTGGATGCCAGATGCACTTTATAAATGACTTTAATTTACAGTGCATTATGTTTCCTTGTATTTCTTGCCTCTAACTCCCCATGCAATATTTTGTATCCAGTCCCATGATAGTTTAACTGTCTTTAACCTTTTCAGTGAGGTGTATGTGTGTGAACATAAAAGTGTTTTTGTGTGCATATATAAATATATATATATATATATCCTATTTCATTCCATCATTTCCAAATGAATCAACTCAACTTTGTCATTTTTTGTGACCTATTTTGTAAGCATTCTCTTTCCATTAAAATCAGTTACATTTTCTTTGTGTAAAACTGGTCCCTGGATGATGGCGGAAGGAGCTGATTCTGTTGGGTGTAAACATGAAGCAGGGACTGCGTTGGATTGGGAGAGTACATGGCAGAAGCAAAGCTGATGTCGCTGGTCAGACCTGTATCTATTGCCAGGGTAATTCTCTTTAGAAACTCCTCTGAAGCTTTCCCCAGAAAACACCAAGGTACTATATTCAGTATAAGGCAAAATAGTAAGAACTACCCATTATTGAGCATCTACTGTGTGCAAAGTCCTCTACTTGCACAACCTTATTAATCTCCGTGAGGAAATCTTATGCGGGGGTACTATGGTTATCCCCTCCAACAGATGAGGAAGCTGAAGCCCAGAACAGCAAAGTCTCTGATGGTAAAAGGCTCAACTGTGTTTTGATTTGATACCAAAGTCTACCTCATCGTCTCTGGCCAGTGGACCAGTCTGACTTTTATATGGTGGAGGAAGGAGAACTTTGCACACAGAGCCCTGCCCTTCTGCCAGTCCCAAGGGCTCTTATAGCTCAGTTTTAGGCTGCCCATGAACACCAAAGGCACCCTGCTGCAGGACACTGAGGCCACAGAGCTGAATGCAGCTGGCTCTGGTTCTCAAGAGTCCCCAGGTCCAGTGAATCTCCAGATGCCAACAGATGCCCTCACCCCCTCACATCACAGGGTCATTCATTAACACAGCAAATATTAATTATACTGTTTAGGCACTGTTGTCTGGACAGTGACTGCAAAACAGACAACAGCTCTGAACTCACACTAAACAAACCAGTACCATAATATATAATACTGAAAGGGGTCTAGATTCGTTTTTTATTACTGCCATCACACATTGCCACAAAATTAGCAACTTCAAAAAATATCCATTTCTTATCCCACAGCAGTCAAGGTGTGCTTGCCAAAATCATGGCGCCAGCCAGCCGGGCTCTTATCAGGAATCCCTGGGAAGAATCTTCTTCCAGCATCTTTCAGATTGCTAGCAGTACGCAGTGCCGGTGGTTGCAGGACTGAGGTCCCCATTTCCTTGCTGGCTGTAGGCTGCGGGCCACTTTCTCCACTTTTGCAAGCCGTCCACCTTCTTTCCACGTAGCTGCTATTCCTTCTCATCTGCTACTTCTAATGTTTTGAATCTTGCTGACTTGCTCTTCCGCCTCCACCGTTACATCATGCCCACCTGGGTAATTCAAAATAATCTATGTTAAGGTCAACTGATATGTAACCTTAATTACATTTGCCAACTAGTCCCTTTGGCCATGTAATGTGACATCTTCACAGGTATGCTAGGAGACAAAAATCATAAAGACCAAAATACTGCCTACCATAGGCTCTAATAGAAACAAAAGGCAAAGTGAAATTATTCACCTTATTGTGTACCATTATACACCAGCCACCAATCTAAGTGCTGGGCATAGAGCAATCAACAAAACAGAAACACCTTGGTGTCCTGGAGCTTATATTTTAGTAAGAAAAACAACATCAGTAAAGAAGATAAAGAATTAAAATGAATGAATAAAGAAAATGTGGTACATATACATGATGGCACACTATTCAGCCATAGAAACAATGCAATCCTGTCCGTTTGGGACAACATGGATGAAACCAGAGATGATATATTGAGTGAAATAAGGCAAGCACAGAAAGACAAATACCTCATATTCTTAGTTACGTATATGTGGAATCAAAACATTAGTCTTAAAATGTTCTAATATGTGGCATCTAAAAATGTTGAGAGTAGAATTGTGGTTATCAGAGATCAGCGAGAGTAGTGGGTAGGGAGGGTTAGAAAGAGCTTAACCAATAGGTAGTTGGATAGGCAAGAAGTTCTGATGTGCTGCTACGCAGTAAGGTGACTTTTGAAAACAAATGCATACTATACATTTCAAACAACTAGAAGAAAGGTGTTTGCGTGTTTCCCTATGAAGCAATGCTAACTGTTTGAGGAGATAGATTTAAACATTTCAAAATGTATATGGGAACGGAAACAGTATGTGGCAACCGACTAATATGAACAGTTTTATGTATCAATTAAAAGTAGATTTGATTTAAAATAAGCAGAATTTACTGCTCAGATGTTAATATGTACTATGGAGAAAAATAAATCAGGGAAGAATCTAGGATGGAGTTGGGGGATGGAGTTGTAGTTTGGAATAATGTAGTCAGGGAAGGGCTTGCTGAGAAACTGACTTCTGAACAGAGATCTGATGGAAGACAGAGGACAAGCCATGCCTCTAACTATAAAAGAATGCTGAAAGAAAGGACAATAGGAGAAAAGCAGCTACAGTGGAAACACGTGGCTCATGTTCTAAGTGCAGCAGGGAAGGCTGTGTGACTGGCCAAGCAAGGGGCAGAGTGAGACGAGAAGTGGAGATCCAGGAGCTGGGCCGGTGGGCCCCGACAGGCCAGGGTTAGGATAAAGCATGGCCGTAACAGGAAGTACAGTATGGATTGGGAGGTGCTGTTTTGAAGGTATGTTGGATTATCTATGTCTGCATAACAAATCAGTTACCTAAAACCACAAACACTTATGTTCTGTTTCTGTGGGCCAGGAACCTGGAAGTGGCTTATCCAGGGAGCTTCAGGCTCAGGGTCTCTCACAAGGCTGCAGTCTAACTGGGAGTTTGGTCATCTGAAAATCAACTGCAGCTGGAGGATTTGCTCCCAAGCTGTGCCTGCAGCAGTTGGCCTGAAGTTTCAGCTCCTGGCCAGTCAGTTCTCCCCATAGGAGAGCTGGGACACCCTCAAAACAGGGCATCCAGCTCCCCTCAGTGCAAGTGACCTGCGAGGGAGATGCCACATTGGCTTTTATGCCTGAGTGTCTGACACACATGTAATTCCCTCCTCATTCTTTCCATGAGACTAAATTCACTCTGCCTAGCCTCCCTCCACTCTACTGAAAAGCATACGAAGACCACATTCCAAGAGGTGGGTGTCCCTGGGGCCATCTTGGAGACTACCCCGTAAGACTTCTCAATGATGAGATATTTCACCTGAGAGTTCAATAACAAGGACAAGCCACAGTCTTTCATGGCTGCCAACTCTCTCGAGCAATGAACGTGAGAGAAGAAGCCCCTATATCTTAGACAGATGAGGGAGAGATCCGAGCAGACTCTTCTTGTGTCTGCTCTGACCACATCCCAGGCTAACCATGCTTCCCCACCCCGTCAAACATTTCTGCCTCCCCCACTTTCCTCTCAGGTCGCTGAAGGTCAGTGTTGGAGTCTTACACCCCAGAGTATCCCAATCTCTCTTCTTTGCCTAGGCTGTTCTCCCATCTGCCATGCCAATTCCCTCTTTCCCACTTCCTGAGACACCGGCTCTACTGAGGCACAACTCCAGACACCCTTTCTCTTTCTCTCAGAAGTCTCTTTTGATGCTTCAACCCATTTTGACTCTTTCTTTGAATCAGAGAATAGCCTTGGGTATGCCTCATAGCAGACTTGGTTTAATAGGGAAATCTGTTCCTTTGCTATTTGTGCTGTGTCTGCAACTCCTCTGTAAACTCCTGGAGGGGAGGGGCTGCATCTAACTCTTCCCTGACCCTCCTGAGGACCCCCACCTCAGTCAGAGTCCTTGTGTTCAAGAAATTGCTCACTCAGTCTGGGTAATCTGGGGAGTATTAATAAAGGAATTAGCTTATGAGGTTTAAAGAAACTGTGGAAGAATTGCACAGCACTCAGGACTGGCTACATCTGGGAGTCACTGCCCCCAGTTCCCACAGGCAGGCCTGAAGATGCAAGGGGAATAAGCAGTTTATCAAACCAGAGAGAAGAATACAGGGGAAGGACCACCTAACTAGAGATGTGGCCTGCAGGGGCCAATCCACAGTGACTTGCAGGGAGAGACCTGGGCAACAGCTACCCTGACTATTTTTTCTCCTCCCACCCTCCCATCTCTACTGCCAGACTCTCTTGACCAAGTTCAATCAGAAGCCAGAGGGTGGGGGAGTCTGGTGATGCAGTTCATATAAGGCAGTCTCTAAGGTATGGAGTGCAGACGGCTGGAGAATTAACCTGGATAAGCCAGTGGAAACTCCCTATAGAACGTCCCACTGGAAGCCAATGGAACCCACAGTGCGAGACCAAACGCTGGTGTCCAGCAAACGCTGCCTTGGTCTCTGGGGCTTTGCCTAATAATCTCCTGAATGTCCACTTCGTTTCCCCCATGCTGCTTCCCGGTCTTGTGCATGTCCCATCCTCACCCCTGCTCCTCCACAGCTAACTTGGCCCGTGGTGTCTAACACGTGCCTGTCCACACCAGTGACTTTCTGATGTGAGCATCTGAGGAAAGCAAATCATATCCATGCTGCAGTTGACCCTTTCCACACTCACCAGGAACTGACAATGGAAGTGGCATCCACGCTCCCCAGGGGCCTCCATGACTAAGGAGCACATTGGAAAGGGCGTGAACATCGAGCTCCATGATAATTGGCCCATTCTGCCACCTGGTCCTTTTACAATGCTTGGAATTTATAAAGCCACTGTTGGAGTTTATGCAGAAGCTCTTGCTTTTAATTAAGTGGCCTAGTTTCAGTAAATAGTGTGACAGAGACGAATCTATCAGTGGGGACTGATGTTATGAGTGAAAGGACTGCCAGACCTGGTGGAAATGCAGCCCCCATATGGCAGGACTTGGAGTGTACTGCTCTGGCAGGACACTGCCATTTCTGTGATCGCAGACCAAACAAAGGCCTTCAGACGTAACCCTCGAGTGGACCGGAGCCAGCGCCTGTTGCTCTCAGGGAGAATTGCATCAGATATCAGGCTGCCCGCATGGAAACCTCAAGCCAAGAACCTATGCAATTGAAAGGGGCCCAGGGACCATCCTCCCAACTGCTGGGCCTGCATCCAAAGATGGGGCTCATCTAGTCCACAGGGAAATGAGAAACACAACACCAAAGAGAGGTTCTTAACAGTCAGATTAAATCCATCCAAAGAGTTGCTCTCGATTTCATAGTAATAGAAAGGGTTGTTCCTTCTTTCTGTACTTAATGTGAAAATCATTTTTCTTTAACAAGAGATGGTTACAGGACAGAGTAAGTTTTTCCTTTTTTAAATGCTAGCTGCTAAATTTTGGACATGGTTTCAGGGTGTCCCCCAGAGATCCCTGTGCTGAAAGCCGGGTCCCCAGTGTGGTGATGTTGAGATAGTGGAACCTTTAGGAGATGGGGCCTGGTGGCAGGTAACTGAGTAATGGGGCCATTCCCCCTCAGAAAATACTGCTGGCCTCGTGGATGGGGTTGATTCTTTCAAGAGTGGATTGTTATAATGTGAGACCACATCACATTCTTGGTCCCTTCTGCATATGGCTAGTTCTCTTTCTGCTCCTCTGCCATGCTGGGATACAGCTGAGGGTCCTTACCATGGTTGGCATCATATGTTTGGATTTTGGAACAACCAGAATCATGAGCCAAATAAACTTCTTTTCTTTTTATATTATCCAGCATCAGCCATCATGTTATAGCAACACAAGATAAATTCAGACATTTCTAAATGCATCTTTAGGATACAATGTTATAACTTGAACTCATGCCTTCTTCACCACAAACATACATACTTTAGAAAATATTATTGCACATGGAATCTCAGAGACTGGAAACTCATGGTCTAGTGACTTGTCAAAATGACCATGTTCAGATAGGGGAGCTTGGATTCAGAGATTTAAAACAGGTCCAGCAAAGATGGTTGTGCCTAGCTCAGTGGCGCTTGCCTGTAATCTCAGTGGCTTGGGAGGCTGAAGCAGGAGGACAGCAAGTTGAAAGCCAGCTTCAGCAACTTGGCAAGGCCTTAGGGCCCTCTCTCAAAATATATATAAATGATAGATAGATAGATGATAGATAGATAGATAGATATAGATATAGATAGATGATAGATAGATAGATAGATGATAGATAGATAGATAGATAGATAGATATAGATAGATAGATAGATAGATAGATAGATGATAGAGATAATAGTTAGGGCTGGGGATATGACCCAGTGATTAAGCACCCCTGGCTTCAATCCCTGGTACCAAAGAAAGAAAGAAAAGAAAAAGAAAACTCTGCCTTCCCATGGACTTGTGACTTAGTCACAAAGATTGTTGGGAGAGGGGACCAAGGACTCCCCCTAGGAAACCTCCTCTGAAAAGGTCACCTACCTGGCACTCTGGGCACAATGTAACAGAAATATCTTCATCCATATGAGTCAGGCTCTTTCCCTTCCAGCTTTCTTTCCCTGACTTCCATAGGATTCAGATGGCATCTACATCTTCACCTCACATTTTTAAGGTCCACATTTTACTGCCCAAGAAGATGGACCAGAGACTTCAAGTCAGGCTGACCTAGCCTGGCCACTTCAGCAACAGTAACTTGTCCTTGGCAGGTCACCTAACCTCTCGGATTCCCCGATACCTGATTAATGATTTGCTCTCTGCTCTGTTAAAGCTCCGTATCAGCAGGGACTGTGCCAATCCGCTTTACAGTTGTAGCTCCAGCACTTAGCGCATGGTTCAGCATATAAATAGCACCCAGAAAATGAGGAATCTCATTCTATAAAGATTTTAAGACCAAGCCCCAGTTCTTTCTTTATGGAATGTAGGGAATAGTGACACTTCCCTCGTAGGATTCTAGAACACTAAAAAATTAGGATCACAGAAGTGCTTGCAGACTGTCAGTTCCATGCCAACCAGCCACCAAGGATGGTGGTAGGGACAGTTTAGACCTGACCAGGAGAGATCTCCCATCACCCAGTCCTAGCAGACAACTGTGTTTCAGGACTTGTGGAAATCCTGAAAGGCCCAGGGGTGGCCCTAGAAAGACTTCCAGAACAGCTCTCCCAGGAAATATTAAAGGGCAGCACTGACCACATCTTTGCTCTCCCCAGACCCAGGCTGCCTGACTCAGGTATCTTTTCTCCCAAGAGGCATTTCTACCAAGTTGGTATTTGTGTCACACAGAGAGATTTCAAAAAGCTGTATTTGGAAACATGAATGTGTAATGTCTCCCTGGAAATCTACACCTTCTCAGTGAAAGATACAAGTGCAGTCCAAGACAGACATGTTTAATTAGTGAGCAAACTTGACATTTCCAGTGTTTGGACTAGACAGAGGAAAAGCCAAGAGCAAACCCAGATTTTTCTTCATCCCCTCCCCCCAGCTTGCTGACAGAGAATAATTTATTGGGTTTGAAGAAAAAGGAATGTCTTTACAATAACAGAAAAGGCCAGAAAATCCAAGAGCAGTTATTAAATGATTGTCACCACTAGAAACGCATCTGCCCCATCTCTTTCCTGCCCCTCCCAGGGTCCCTGCTTGATTGACATTGATTTACTCATTGTGGTATCTCTAGCCACCCAATCTCTTGGGTGTGGGGCCTCAGAGGCATTTTTATCCAACCTTTTCCATCAGCCCTGTGTTAGCTTTTCATCACTATGATCAAATACCCGAAGAAATCAACTTAAAAAGAAGAGGATTTGTTTTCAGCTCACTGCTTTAGAAATTTCAGTCCATGGTCACTTGGTTCCATTGCTTTGGGTGGGAGATGAGGAAGTGGGTGGCAGAGAAAGGCAGCTCAACCCAAGGCAACCAGGAAGCAAAGAGAAAGAGGAAAGGGGCCAGGGATAACATATAGCCCCCAAGGGCATGCCTCCAATTCTCTCCTTTTATCCAGCCCTGCCTCCTACAGTTTCTACCAGCTCTCAATAGTCCCATCAGCTGTGAATCCATCAAGAAATTAATCCATCGATGAGGTCAGAGCTACCATGATCCAATCACTGCTCATAAGCTCCTCCTCTGAACATTTAGGCCTTGGGCACATGAGCCTTTGGGCAACATTCCAGATCCAAACCATAACAATGCCCCACAGCAGAGATCCAAAATTCCAATTTTTGTATGACTAACAAATCTGAGCCTTTGTTGTCTTTCTCAAAGCCACAAGAGATGGCAACAGCCTTCCGGCTGATCCCTTTCCCCACTCCAAGCCAATCTACATAGTTCTGCCAGAGGAAGCAAGGCAAAGCATGGGTTTTGGTAAATCTTCCCTTTTACCAAAATTTTCAGTGGTTCCTCATTTTTTCAACAATATTGATTGAACAGCTTTCATGTGCCAGGCCCTGGGAGTTAATGGTGGCTAAAGTTGCCTTAAGGTGGAAACCACATCTTTAATCTGGTATTTAAGCAACCTCAATACCTTCCTGATTTATTTCTTCCAACTCCCTCTAATCTTGCCTTCAAGACATAACCACTGCCTTTTTCCTTTCCTTCTTCTTCTTTATTTTTTTTTCTATTGTGGTACTGGGGATAGAACCTCTGGCCTCACACGTGCTAGGCAAGTGGTCTACTACTGAGCTACATCTCCAACCCTTTCTATTTTTTATTTTGAGACAGCATCTTGCTAAATTCCTAAGGCTGACCTTGAACTTGCAATCCTCCTGCTTCAGCCTCGCGGGGAACTGGGATCATAGGCATGCACCATCGCATCCAGCTTCCACTGCCTTTCAGTTTTCTGATACTCCCTGTAAATCTCCACTCTCAGATGCACCTCAGCAGAGAAACTTTTATGCATAGTGTTCAACACTTTCCGTCATATTTTTCATTTACTAATACACATTATTCATAAGACCAGGATTCTCATTGATCATGCCTTTGTTCATACAGACGTCCTTATTCATAATGCTGCTCTCCCCCAAAGATCTCTTATTCTTTTTTCATCTTTTTAAAAATATATTTTGTTTTGATTGAAACATAGTAATTGCACATATTTATGGTGTACAGTCAGCATTCAGTAGATGTATACAATGTGTGATGATCAGACCCAGGTAATTGGCGTACCTCTCACATTGGACGCATGCCATTTTTCTTTGTATTGGGAACATTCAAAATTCTCTCTACTGCCTATTTTGAAATACACCTTCAATTGTTGTGTTCATAGTTTTCCTAGTTGGCTGTAGAATATTAAAAGTTAATTCTCCAATCCAGTTGCACCTTGAACCCATTGAAGCACTCTCATTCACTGATGGCCAAATTAAATATCACCCACCTGTATGTTACCATAGAAGCTTCCTTGCAGTTCCCTACTGCTTCATGACACACTTTACCCTATAGCACAGAACACCTTACAAGTTAATAACTAAATGAATGCACCAGGCAGAGACCAATCAGGAAAAGAAAAAAAAAAGAAGTCTGATGTCAAACAGAAGGAACTTAATTTTTCACTCAAGTAATGGAAGAACACAGGAACCAAGCAAAGAAAGAATGGCAAGCTGCCAAAGGTTAGCAAAGCCAAGGAAATGCTAACACTGCAAGACAGGGAGGACAATGGGAGTGTGGGGTCACCAAGAGCCCAGGTCTTGGGTCACCCAGAAGAAGTTAGAAATGTGGTAGATCATTCAGTGAGTTGCAGGCTCAGAGGAGATGTGACCCCTAGCCAAGATGTTGCTGGCTACAGTGAAGAGGCATATTGTGCTTTTCTCTCCCTCCCACCAGCTGATTCACCTGAGTGTTGCCTCGGGCTGACCCCAGATTGGGTCAGCTGGCACAAGAACAGGAGCAGGGCAGGACTGGGAAATAGCACAGCCCCAATCCAATGCCTCCTACTGCTAAAACCAGAGCACTTTTTAAAGTAACAGCAAGATTAATTAACTCATCTCCAATACAAAACTTTACATAACACTTTTAAGGAAATGCAAACATGTAGGTATATAGTCCTCCTCCGTGACTAGCAATACTTCACTGAACTCCAGTCTCCTGGAAAGCCACCTTGACTGTTCCCTGAGATCACTCTCGGGATTCATTTCTCACCAGGGGCAGTTGTTGGGTTTGCAAGTAGCCTCATTTGCCCTTGTAAGACTCACGTTGGTCATGCCCTGCTCAGGACTTGAGAGACTCACCTTCATCTCCTTGCTTCCCTGAACTTGAAACCAAGCTTTCCTGTCCCTGCAAGGGAAGGGAAGTGCTCCACTAGGGGGCAGCAGAAAGTAAGGTTAAGCATGTGGATCCATGTCACCAGTTTTGTGTTCAAATGCTCCCTCTTCTCCTGTTACTGACTGGGAGCTGACTTGACGCTTTACAACAACAGCTCCCTCTTCTGAAAACTGTATTCAATGGTAGCACCTACCTCAAAGGGTAATTGTGAGCATTACATAAAATGAGCCTTGTTAAACACTTGGCCCAGTGCCAAGTACACAGTGTGTTTAGTAGCTGTGAGCTATTTTACAATCAAAACAGCAACAACATCATGAAAGACCATGGGCTGTGTGGATGTAGTAGCCAGCACCAAGTTCTCCAACAGCTTTTTCAATTCTTTTTAACCATGCGAATGTTTTCTTGATAATCACATTTTATATCACTGAGTCAAACTGATATCCTATTCTTTAGAATAATTGTCTTGCAATGTCGCAGCTGACAAGGAGCCTAAAGATCGTCCATTTCAGTTCTCTTACAACATGCTAAGAGGCTAAAATACAGAGTGGATAGATCAGATAGATGATAGATAGATAATTAATAGATAGATAGATAGATAATTAATAGATAGATGATAGATAGATAGATGGTAGATATAGATATAGATAAATAGATAATCCCAATGAGAGAACATGATCATATATAAACCTACCAGAGATAACCCAGTTATCATTTTCCTGTAATAAGCATTTAGTCTCTTACTTGTAAATGTTTTAAAAATAGAAATGGAGTTTCAATAAACTTACTTTTAAAATAAATAACCTTTGTTTCCAAAATTATGTCATTTCTTCAACATCTTTCCATGTCATTACCTATCATTTTAAATAGCTGTATTGGTATAAATATGCTGTAGTTTGTTTTATTTAATAAATTTGACTTTTAAAGATCTTCTGTAGACATTCAGGATATTTCCAATTTTTCACCACTGTAAACAATGCCTCCTAAGTGTTCCTTAAAGGAACCAAATGCTTCCTTTTCCTCTGAGCACTTCATGCTCAGTAGGTGTGGTGGTCTCTAATTTCAATCCTTCTGTGTATTCCTCATAGGAGACTGATTCCCTAAAGATAATTATGTGGTACTGGGAACAATGGTATTAAGTATTTTGTCATTTCCTCAGAAAATCCGGAAATCCAGGGAAAAGCAACAAACTAGTACATGGCCAGTCGCTGGCTCTCTGTTACTATTTCCTTGTGGAATTGAGTCTGCATTAGTTTGCTCAGGCTGCAGTAACAAGTTACCAGGCAGAGTACATTGGACAATGGAAATTTATTTCTCACAGCTGTGAAGGCTGGGGGTCTGAGACCAAGGTGTTATAGGGTTGGTTTCTTCTGAGGGCTGTGAAGGAAGGATCTGTTCAGTCCTCTTCTCCTGGTCATCCTTTCGTGGGTATCTATTTCCAGTTTTCCTCTTTTTACCTCTTTTTGTAAGGATGCCTGTTATATTGATTATGGCCTGCTTTATTGACCTTGTTTTCATTTAATCACCTCTTTAAAGACCCTGTCTCCTAATATAGTCACATTGTGAGGTGCTGGAGGCTAGGACCTGAGCATACAACTTTGAGGAGAACACAATGCAATGCACAATAGAATCCAACTACATGATTTGACACCAAGAGATTGCAAGGAAACTGGGGAAGAGAAAGCAAATTGCAGAAAGGAATCGTGCATGGTATCATTTATTTAATAGTTTCAAAGCATATAATACTGTACTTTCGTTTATGAATTCACAAATGATAGAGACAAGGACAGGAAGGATAAATATAAACTTCATAATAATTGTCCTCTCTGAGAAGGGAGAGAAAGATGGAATGGAGTCGTGAAGATTTGAGAAGGTAGATTTGGTATTCATAATGCATTTTTTCATCTGGGACATACATCTGTTCATTCGGGAGTTGACTGCAGATATGTTAAGTAGAATCTTCTGTATCTTCCAATTTTGACATTTTCTATCAATTAGAAAATGGAAACGAGGCCAGGAATCTTTGCTCTGCCTTGCTTTTCTGACCCTCTGGAGATGTTATTTTTTACCTCTTAGGGTTGAGTTGGAGGGTCACATGAGACTAGAGTGTCAAAAAGGTTCTCATTACCAAGGGCCGGTCTAAAGTTCTCAAGACTTAACCCCGGAAGGCTCAAAAATAAAACTATAAAAGCCAACAGGATGGGGCCTGTCACCTCCATAGCCCACACACTAAGGTGACTGAGGGCTCTCCACAATCTTTTCCACACTTTCCATGACTCCACCCCCAGTCCTCCAACACCCACCACTTCCTTCTCCCTCATGGGAGTCAGGTGCCTAGGATATGTTTACTGCCTCCAGTGGGAAGAAGGTGCCTCACAGTGACACCATGGATGTCAGAAGGAAGCACTGGGGCAGTGTGTGTCCAGGTATCTTGGTCCAAACACAGAGACCAGCTAGTAAAGATGACCACTTCTTAGTACCATGAAAGTGAGAAATCACCTGGAGACATACCAGCCACTCAGAGGCTAACAGATACTCTTTTTTTATTTAATGTTTTAATCTTTCTAAAATGTCTTCTGGGCTTCATCCCCACCCCCATCATATCATTTGATTCTCATAATAACCTATGGACCAGTGAGGGCAGATAGAAATGACCCAACTTCTAATCATGAGGGCAGGTGGGATGGGACTTGCCCACCCTCCTGCTCACCCCCTAGGCAGCTCAGTTCCTCCTCTTCCAGGTCCTGCCTTGGGCTTGCTAGACCCACAGATTTGTCCTCCAGACCTCCCAACATGCCCATGGTCTGTCCCACTCATTTGGCACCTGACACTCCTTCTGTCTTGCTTTCTCTTTCATATCTGAGCCCTTCAATTCAATGAAAGGGTAAGAATAACAACTCGGATGCTGCACTTAAATATGCAAAAATGTGGCATTTTAAAAGTATTCTATAGCTAAGTTTCCTATGAATCCCACCCTATTGAATGGAGATGGAATGTAAGGAATAGAAATTTTCTAATGGATACCTCAGCATCAAAAGGGTTATTAGTGTTATAGAATAAACATTAAGGAAACTCAAAATTTAATGAGGGTTGTTTCTGCTCTTTCCTCTCTGGCCGTTGTACATCACAGACTGATGCCGATCAAAGGAGGTGTTGTGTGGGAGCCCAGGGATGATGAAGCAGGAGCTTCAGGACCAAGGGTGGATTTGATTTTGGAAGGAGGAGAGTCTGGCCTGTTTGTTCTTGGAGTGGCCATGTTCTGACTCACACAACTGAAGTCATGGTGCTAAAATGTACAGAGCCCACAAAGAATCAAGACTTCCCTGATCCCAGCTGACACAACCCCACAATGCAACTCAAACACCAGCTTCCCCCCCTTTGGAGAGCTATGAGCTCTTTGTGCTTCCTCCATGACTCACCAGAGTCAGGGAGACTGGAGAGGTGCTGACGACAATCCTCCTGTTTCATGCATAATCCCCTTAGCTACCCAATCTACAGCCTGTGCAAAATCATGCTCTCCCAGTTCCATGCTGAAGTTAGAGATTTTTCTCAGAGCCTTGCTAAACTGAACCCAGAAACAAGAAACAAATTCCCAGAACAAGTTCTTCAAACATGTGGGATTATTTCTAACTTATCCATGTCTCCACAACCTCTCTCAGAACCCAAGCTTTTTACCTTTTGCTGCCCTTCTTCCATTTTTCCCTCTGTGAAGTCCTCCTTCCCTTTCTTCCTGATTTTTTTTATATCAACTCTTGATCTTCCTCTATCCATGGTTACTAGGATCCATGATAGCTAAGTGTGCTTATTTATTTATAAATTAGACAGCTCTTGGGACTTAGAAAATATGCTTTGACAACCTAACTATAGTCTCAAAAAGTCATCTTTGAGACTCACAACAGATCACGAGAACAAGATATACAAGAAATAAACATACATCCCAAATTACTATCCCAGTAGAACAGTCATAAGCATCTTTGAGAGGAAAGACCCAGCACTAATGTGAAGAGTAGTATTCACATCAACTTTTACTAAGCTGAGAAAAGAAACATAAAATATATTATACTTCA
>PVKS010006774.1:0-76537 GCA_004027875.1 Aplodontia rufa | reverse complement strand
AGTTTAGCTATTGTAAATTGAGCTGGTATAAATATTGATGTAGCTGTGTCTCTGTAGTATGCCAATTCTAGTTCTTTTGGGAAAATACCCAGGAGTGGGATAGCTAGGTCATAAGGTAGTTCAATTCCTAGTTTTTTGAGGAGTCTCCACACTGCTTTCCAGAGTGGCTGTACAAGTTTGCAGTCCCACCAGCAGTGTGTTCGTGTTCTTTTCTCTCCACAATCCCTCCAGCATCTGTTACATTGTTTGTATTCTTCATTTTTGCCACTTTGACTGGAGTGAGGTGGAATCTCAGTGAAGTTTTGATTTGCATTTGTCTGACTGCTAGTGATGTAGAACCTTTTCTCATATATTTATTGGCTTTATGGACTTTCTCTATTGAGAAGTTTCTATTTAGTCCCCTAGCCCATTTATTGATGGGATTATTTGTGGTTTTGGTGTTCAGTTTTTTGAGTTCTTTGCATATTCTGTATGCCTCCTCTTTCGGAGGCATAGCATGCAATGCTTTTCTCCCATTCTGTAGGTTCTCTGTTGATAACTCTTGATTAAATCTTTAGCTAAGCAGAAGCTTTTCAGTTTAATGGCATCCTACTCATTGATTCTTGGTTTTAATTCTTGAGCTATGGGAGTCTTGTTGAGGAAGGAAGTGCCTACATCGATGTCATGATCCTGTTTTTTCTTCTAGCAATTATATAGCTGCTGGTTTAATTCCTAATTCTTTGATCCATTTGATTTTGTTTTTGTGCAGGATAAGAGATAAGAATCTAATTTCAGTTGACTGCATATGGCTGTTCACTTTGTCCAGCACCATTTGTTGAACAGCCTGTCTTTCCTCCATGTTATATTTTTGCCCCCTTTGTCAAATATCAGATGGTTAAAGAGTTGTGGATTTGTCTCTGTATCTTCTGTTCTGTTCCTTTGGTCTTCATGTCTGTTCCTTTGGTCTTCATGTCATCAGCAAATAGAGACAGCTTGACTTCCTGTTTTCCTGTTCGAATCCTTTGATTTCCTTGTCTGGTCTGATAGTTCTGGTAGGGTTGTGAGGACTACATTGAATAAGAGTGGTAAGAGTAGACATCCTTGTCTTGTTCCTAAATTTGGTGGGAATGGTTTCAGTCTTTGATCATTAAGTTTAATGTTGGCTATGGGTTTGTCATAAATAGTTCTTACAAAATTAAAGTATCTTCCTTTGATCCCTGTCTTCTGTAGAGTTTTGAGCATAAATGGGTGCTGAATTTTATCAAAGGCCTTTTCTGCATCAATTGAGATGATCATAGGGTTTTTGTCTTTAATTCTGTTTAAGTAGTGAATCACATTTGTTTGTTTGCATATGTTGAACCAGCCTTGCATTTCTGGAATGAAGCCCACTTGATCATGATATATTATCTTGCTTATGTGTTTTTGGATTCAGTTTGCTAGAATTTTATTAAGGATTTTTATGTCTTTGTTCATTAGGGAAATTGGTCTGTAGTTTTGATGTGTCTTCGTTGGGTTTTAGAGTCTGGATTATATTTGCCTCGTAAAAAGTATTTGGGGGCTGGAGCAGTGGCTCAGTAGTTACCGTGCTTGCCTGGCATGCGTGGGTACATGAATTCGAATCCCAGCACTACGTGCACAACAAAGTCTTGGAGCAACAAAAACCAAATGAAAAACTAAATAAAATTAATTCTCTCTCTCTCTCACTGTCCCTCTTTTTATTTAAAAAATTTTTTTAAAAAAGGTATTTTGGAGGATTCTGTCTGTTTAAATTTCATGGTTTAGCTTACTAAGGGGAGGTGTTAGTTTTTCTATAGCGGTCTGATAGAACTCTGCTGAGAATCCATCAGGTCCTGGGCTTTTCGTTTTTGGGCGGCCTTTGCTGTTTCAATTTCAGTACTTGAGATTGGTTTATTTAGATTTTCAGTGTCCTCCTGTGGTGATTTGAGAGTGTCATATGTTGCTAGGTATTTGTCCATATCTTCCAGATTATCAAACTTGGAAGAGTACAGTACAGTTTTTCAAAATTCTGATAATCCTTTGGTTTTTGGTTGAGTCAGTGGTGATGTCTCCCTTTTCATCTTTGGTTTTGTTGATTTGCTTCATTTCATTCTTCCTTTTGGTGAGGTTGGCCCCAGGTCTGTCAATTGTATTTAAATTTTTCAAAGAACCAAGTCTGTTTTTTTGATTCTTTATTGTTTTTTGTTCTCAATTTCATTGATTTTTGCTCTGATCTTTGTTATTGCCTGCCATCTGTTGGTTTTGGGATTGGATTGTTCCTCTTTTTGTAGGGATTTGAGTTGGAGCATAAGTTTATTTGTTTAGTCTCTCTCCTGATTTTTAACGAAGGCACTCAGTGCTGTAAATTTTCCTCTTTAAAATACTTTCATACTGTCCCACAGATTTTGATACATTGTGTTATTCTCATTCATTTCTAAGAGTTTCTTAATTTCTGTTCTCATTTCATCTTTGATCCATTCTTCATTTAAGAGGGTATTATTCAGTCTCCCAAGTATTTATGTACTTTCTATTGTTTTTCTTGCTATTAATTGCTAAGATCATACTGTTGTGGTCTGATAGGATACATGGGATTATGTCAACTTTTTTGTATTTGCTAAGATTTCATTTGTGGAATAGAATATGATCTATTTTGGAGAAGGATCCATGTTCCGCTGTGAAGAAGGAAAACTCACCCAATTTGGAATGGAATATTCTGTAAATGTCTGTTAAGTCCAATGGATTGATAGAGTTGTTTAGGTTAGAGATATCTTTATTGATTTTTTTGCTTTGATGATCTGTCTACTGTTAATAGTGGTGTATTAATGGTCCCCAGTATTATTATGTTTAAGTTGATAAGTGGTTTAATGCCTTTGAGTACTTTTTCCACATGTTTGGAAGGGTTGTAATTGGGGAAATAAATTTTAACTATTGTTGTCTTTTTTTTTCTTTTTTTACAGTTGCTGTCTTCTTTATTGTTCCTTTTACTATGATGTAGTGACCTTCTTTATCCCTTCTAATTTTTGGTCAGAATTAACTGTTGGATATAAGGATTACAACACCGGCTTGCTTTCCTGGGCCATAAACCTGATAGGTTTTTTTTTGCCAACTTTAATCTGTGTCTATTTTTAGCTATGAGATGTGTCTCCTGTAAGCAGCATACTGTTGAATTTTGTTTTTTGATCCAGCCTACTAATCTGTATCTTTTGATAGGGACATTAAGTCCATTCATATTCAGTGTAAGAATAGATATGTGATCCTGGATCCCTGGCATTGTGATCTTTGCTGTATTTTGGGCCGTCTTGAATATCTTTTAGTCAGTAGGTTTTTATTGACTTTCCTCTGTTTATGGGCTTTGGGAGTTGTAAGCTTGTTCCTCTGGAACAACATTTGGAAATGTTGATGAGTTGTGGGGTTTTTGTCTCCTCTGGGTAATTTGTGCTGGGTGCAGTTTGAGAAGTTGAGATTAACAGCAGGCTTCCCAAGCTGTGGTTAATTATTGGGCTTTGTGATTTCTTTTCTTTTTTTCAGGGCTGAGGACCAAATTCAGGGGCCTTGCGCATGCAAGCGCTCTGCCACTGAGCTAAATCCCCAACCCTGGGTTTTGTGATTTCTAATACCTCACAAGATAAGATATAAGAGACAATATGAACAGCCAGTGGGTACAATAAACAGAGTTAACCTGGTTACTTTGTTCCTTGTGATAGTTTTACCATGTTAATTTCGTCTATGAGGGGAATGATAGGATTAATAGCTATCTTTGGTTATATAATGCTGTTAACCATCAGACTATAACTGGATCAGAAATAACCACGCATTACCAAATTTGGCATTCATACCAGATTTCCATTGAGGCCCACCACAAGGATGAATATACAATATGTTCAGTTACTGTAAGAATATTCCAAAATACCAAAAATAAAAATCAAAGAACAAGCCAAAAAAAAAAAAAAGAGAGAGAGAGACAGAGGAGACAGGGAGAGATGGGGAAATGGGGTTGGGGTTGGGGTGCCGAGCGTTAGAAGAATAGAGTGGCTCTTGCCAGAGAATAGGAAAGATGTGGGTAACAGAGAGGTGAACTACTAGTGGGCGTTGCAGCACCAAACTCAGGTGGTGTGGCAAGTACTAATATTTACAGTAAAGCAAATGTTCAAGGGAAAGGTAAGAGATAAGTAAGTAGAAAGAAGACACAGGTCTACAGCATCACTTAACTACAAACAAATACACACACAGTAAAAGAAAAAAAGTTCAAACTCTGATATATGAACTTGAAGTAGAGCTGCTGATCACTGGTAAAGTCCACCAATTATCTTGGGTTGTTGTCCAAGAGTGTGGAGGCTTGCTAGTTGGGAGAAGTACTAGGGGAGGATTTTACACCTCAGGCAGCTATCCTCCCCAATCCAGTTATCTCTGGTTTTACTATCCTGAAGGCTACACAGGCTCCAGGCTCTTCTCTCATTTCTCTCTGAATTTGCCCTGGGGTCATAGGTAATAAGTGTCTGATTGAAAGTTACAATCGCCTTACCTGTGTGCTCCAGATGGCTGCCGCCCTTGCCAGTCAGGGCTGGAAGGGCTAAGATGCAGTTTACAGTGTTGTCCCGGTTTGGGCACAGAACAGACAGAGCTCCTGTTTGTACTCTGCCCCTTCATAGCACAGCGTAGAATCCTGGCAGGATTGTAGGGGGATCCGCCTTAGACTCCCAGCTCTGCTCCGGTACCCTTCCTGTTTGTCCGAAAACGCTACAGTCTGACCTCCTCCTAGGTAGGAGGGGGGAGTCTGCCCCCTCCTCTGCAGCAGAGTTGGGGAGAGAACTTGCTATCAGCCCAACATGGCTTTTCTAGGCGCAGTCGGTCTCTGCTTGGTTGAGCAGGTCAGAGTGAGACAAACAGCATCTCACGAACAGTGTCTCACCAGCTGCTGTATTGAGGGGCTAGCAGTCCTTGGCACCGGATTGGTCTGAAGAAGTTCCTCTTTTCCATTTCCTACACCCATGTCTCCAAGTCACTGATCACCCACTGACCTGGGCTGTGTTCAGCAAATCTTTTCTAATAAGTGCTTATTGCTAGAAAGTAGCTATCCTGGTGTTTCTTCTTTTCTGGTCATGGAAAGCACTTGGATGGAACTTGCTTACCAGCTGTCATTTTCTTGGATCCAATTTTTTTTTTTTTTAAGAGTGAGAGAATTTTTTTTTTCAACTTTTTTTTGTTTTTCTGACAGTTGTATATATGGTACTGGGGTTTGAACTTTGGTACTCGCACATGCTAGGCAAGCACTCCAGCCACTGAGCTCTAGCCCTTTTATTGTGAAATTTAGCAAGCTGCTTTGTACATAACAATTGTTGATGTAAAATACCAACTCTGCTTTAGAGGAATTGAGAAAGTGGTGTATTCTGAGCTAAATATGAGAGTCTATGGCCCAGAAACATGTAGTTAAGATACCTTGAATGATTCCATGGTGGAAGAGGTTACATGATCTTTTATAGTCACAGAACATAATAAAATCATGGGTCCTTGTATTTACAAAAATACATAGGTGGGGTCCTCAGGTAGTCAGATTGTCAACAGCAAGGGTTGAAATGCCCTCTACAGGATTTTTTGGTTTCGTTTTTGGTGCTCAGTAAATGCCTTCTATAGGATTCTGATGTTATCTTTATCCCATTCTTTGCTTTCAGTTGGTGGTAGTTATAGGTGTGTAGTTATAGGTGTGCTTAGTAGTACATTCCAAAAGTAGATAAAGGATTATATCAGATAGTGAGATTGATAGTAAATGGCTGTTAAAAGGGGCTAAAGATAGCCCAAGGCACTTTAGCTCTTGATCTTCAGTATTCCCTCTCACCATAATCATGAGATTCTGGTCAACCAAGATCAGATACTCTGATATCTTTAATACAGATGTAGCTTCTTTAGCTGCCTTTCCTAAAATTGACATAAGGTGTTTTATCATCTCATTTCTTATTTGTTTGTGGTTGAACCTAGGGCCTTTTACATTCTAGGCAAATACTTTGCCATTGAGGTACATCTCCAGCTAGCCCTCATTTCTTACGTTATCAATCAACAAAGATAATTTTTTTTTTCAGGGCTGAGGATTGAACTCGGGGCCTTGCGCATGCTAGGCAAGCACTCTGCCACTGAGCTAAATCCCCAACCCATAGATAATTTTTTTTTGACTCATGAAAATGAAAAGTTCAGGTGTTTATTGGCTTCAGGCAGAGCTAGACCGATGGTTTAAGTTATGTCCTTGTAATAATTGACTTTCTGTTGCTTAACCACTGTAAATTTTAGTTTTATTTTTTTGTTACTGAAGAGAGTCTTGTCTGGCTTTCTGTTTTATTAGCCATCACCATAGTCCATTTCAGCTATACCAGAAAACCCTAGACTTGATGACTTGTAAATAAGAGAAATTTCTTTTAGTTAGGGAGTCTGAGAAAATTAAGGCATAGGCAGATTCTGGTGAGCCTTGTCTGCTTCCTAGTTCATAAATGGCCATATTCTTTTCATGTTCTTTCGTGGCTGAAAGGCCATAAGCTTGACTAAATCCAAAGGTAGTTTGAGAGAGAATTTAATTTTGATCTTAAATCATTTGTTGAAATGTGTTTATCTGTATTAGCTATTTGGCTTGTTTCTCTTAAAATTTCTATTGTATACGATAACTACTAGGAAATAATTGAGGTATTTTCAGTATCAAGACCTTAACTTATCTGCAGGGCTATTACGGCGCTTGCCCGGCATGCGCAAGTGCTGGGGTTCAAACCCCAGCACACATGTACACAACTGAGTATTGGAGCAACGAAGGCCATGTGAAAAACTCAATAAAAATTGATTCTCTCTGTCTCTCTGTCTCTCTCTCTCTCCCCCACCGTCCTTCTCTCTTAAAAAAAAAAAGACCTTATATGCGATCTTATGTTCAAGCTCCATGCTTCTCAGTAGATGATTATATTTTCCTCTTTATGAATAAAGATTAGGGAATGACTGCAGGAGAACTGAATGACTAACAAAGAAGTACAAAATTATCATCTCTAGTCCTTCATTAAACAAGAAAAGTACCACGGAAATCAGCAGTAGACCTGTCAAAATATCTTCTCTTCTGTTTCTGATTCACTCTGAGCTTTTCTCACAAATTTCATAAAAGTAGTATGAAGTCATTATTGATGTTCTGAAATTTGACTGCCAGTGGAAGGTTTTCTTCTTGTGGTACTGAGAATTGAACCTACAACTTGGGCCATGCTAGTAGGCAAGTGCTTTACCACTGAGCTCCATCATCAGCCTGTTTTTTAAAAATTTTGTTGTGGAAAAATCTTACTAAATTACCCAGTCTTTCCTTTAACTTGCTGTCCTCCTGTTTCAGCCTCCTGAGTATTTGGGATTACAGGTGTGCACTATCATTTCTTGTGGGAAGTTTTAATATGTTCATGTATCATCTGTTTTTCAGATCTATCCATCTTCCTTTCTTCTGGGAAATTTCTTCATTCAAAATGTTTATAGAATTTTCATAGTGCAGAGGCACTAGTCTCATGGTTTGAGCTCTGGTTTAGGCATTGAAGACCCAAGCTGGGTGTATTACTCAGTGGTAGAGAGCTTGTCTAGCAGGTGTGATATCCTGGGTTAAATCTCCAATACTTTCAGAAGTATATACAAGGGGCTAAAATGGTGTGGCTCCACAGTTAGGGTGCTTGCCTGGCATGCACGAGGACATGGGTTCAAACCCTAGCACCACATACGCAGCAAAGTGTCGGAGCAACAAATGCCACATGCAAAACTAAATAAAGTTGATTCTCTCTTTCTCTGTCTCTCACTGTCCCTCTCTCTCTTTAAAAAAAAAAAAAGTGTGTGTGTATATAAAAAAATCCCCCCCCCCGAAATAAAACCCCCCGAAGTTTAGGTTCAGATTCTGGCTCTAGCTATATTAGTTGTATGATCATAGGCATTCCTAGGCATTCCTGAGTTTGTTGCTGTACAAAAGGAAGTGAAGATGATGTTTGTCTGCCTACCTTTGAGATTATTATGAAGATATTAAAAAGTTCTTTGTTATCATAAAGCATGGCATCAGTAGAGTGATTAAAACTTTGTGTTCTGCCACTAACTAGTTGTGTAATGTTGGATGAAGTATTAACTTTTATAAGCCTTGGTTTTCTGTAATATGAGAATAATAGTCTTAAAGATCATCATACATTTTGAGAGTTTAAATGAGGTGATGCATATGAAGTATAGTGTGTGGCATATATAATAAATGTTAGTTATTATTATATTTTTGATTTTTGTACTATAACATTGTAGCTACTTGATATAATTTATTTAATTCTCGAGACAATTCCATGAGGTGTAGGAATGCTTTCCCTGCATTTGATAAATGAGGAATGGGTATCAGAGGTTAATTACTTAAGGTCACACATCAAAGAAGTTTGTGTGTGTGTTTGATTGTTTATTTGGTACCAGGGATTGAACTCAGAGGTGCTTAACCACTGAGCCACATCCCCAGCCCCTTTTTATTTTTATTTTTTTCTTTTGATTTTGAGACTGGGATTACTGTCATGTGCCACTGTGCCTAACTAGAAGCTGGGATTGCACTCAAAACTTGTAGCTTTATTTCAGAATAGTAAAATACTTCTCAAATATATGCTCTGGGCACATCTACACCTTTGGTTCATGTTACAGAATTTTTCAGATGGAGTTTTGTACATTTCCCAGGTTTTCAAGTATCTTTTTTATTTCAGCCTTCCATTTCTTTATTTTGCACAATAGGCCAGAACTTGTACTCCAGAAATAAACATGCTCTGTTGATGTATAATTAAGAACAGTTAATGGTTTATTTACCTCTAGACTCCTGGAGTCTGGCTGATTCTGCTCTTAGAGACTGACTTGAGATTTCACCTCTGGGAAAGGAAAACTCTCTTTTTTCTATTTTTGTAAGAAGCTTGCTTCAAGATGAAGTGCAAAACTGTAATGACTTCATAAGCCAAGGGCAAAAGGCCAGTGGACCCAGAAGTAAAAAGTACGTAGCCTTCTTATGGAGGTTTTCTTCCTCCCTCCCCTTCCCTGCTTTCTTCTTTGATTTTCTCCCTCCTCCTTTCCACTGCACTTTTCTTTCTTTGTGGTACTGAGGATTGGACCCAGGGGTGCTTACTACAGAGCTAGATCCCCAGCCTGTTTATTTTTTATTTTTAGGCGGAGTCTCATTAAGTTGATCAGGCTGACCTTGAATTTGGGATACCCCTGCCTCAGCCTTCCTAATTGCTAGGATAAAAGGTTTGTGCCACTGCACCAGGGCCACAATACATTTTTTGAACTTTGAACTTAGTCTTAAGTACCTTTGACATGATGGCCTTTCATATTTCCCTCTGTTGCTGTAAAATGGGGCAATATTCAAATTAAATCTTTCACTTTTCTAATTTTTTAAATTAGAAATCCATTTTAGAACTCAGCATGGTGGTACACGCCTATAATCCCAGTGACTTGGAAATTTGAGGCAGGAGAATCTCAAGTTTTCAAACAGTCTTGGTGGAAAGGTTTGTGTTTTTATGACCAAAAGATTTTTTTTTCTACTGATAATTCACCTGTGAAGTTGATTTTGTGAAGCATTGGGAAAAAAAGATGGTTTACAGATGTACAAACACATGTGTTATCTGAATGCCAACAGCTGTGCGAGTTAGGTAAGCTTCTATAGTTGAATCGTGGAAGATGTTGATTATAAAAAGGCCAAACTTGGTAACAGCCAGTAGTGTCTAGTTTTTGTTGTTTGTTTGCCCATGCTGGAGATTGAACTCAGGACCTTGCACATGTAGGTATGTCGCACTCTACCACTGATCTGTGACCCCAGCCCGTGGAAGTGTTTCTTGATTGTATGCTCTTGTTATTCTTATCCTTGCCAAATTATATGTATGAATTATTTTTGCTTCTTAAGAAAAAGGATTTACTGTGTGTGTGTATGTGTGAGTGTATGTGTGTGCATATATATGTATGTGTATGTATGTATGTATATATATATTTATCTCTTAAGAGAGAAAGAATCAATTTTATTTATTTTTTCTTTTTTTCCTCTGGCCTTTGTTTCTCCAGTGCTTAGTTGCGTATGTGGTGCTGGGGTTTGAACCTGGGTCCTCAGTATGCCAGGCAAGTGCCGTAGCTGCTGAGCCACCACACCAGCCCTTGGATCTGCATTTTAAGCTATATTTTGGAAATTACATGATCTTATATTACTACCACTTTGTTTCATTTTTGTTGTCTTTCCAACGAAATTCTAATATTTTTGAAGATGGAGATCAGTTTTGAAATAAGAATGTCTAATTTTACCACATGGAATGTAGCCCAGTGGTAAAGCTCCCCTGGATTCAGTCCCAGTACCTAAATAAATAAACATTGATGCATAGTGTTGGGGATATAGCTCAATGGTAGAGTGCTTGCCTAGCATGCATGAAACCCTGTATTTAATATCAGTGCACTGAAAATTTAAAAAAAGTTCCTTGAGATTTATACATACTGTAAATTTCACTCTTTTTTTGGGAGGGGGTACTGGATATATATGAACCCAGAGGCCCTTTATTACCGAGTTACATCCCCAGCCCATTGTACTTTTTATATTGAGACAGGATCTTATTAAGTGACTGAGGCTGGTCTCGCTTTTGAAATCCTTCTTCCTCAGCCCCAGTTGTTGTGATTACAAGTATGTACCAATACACCTGGCACAAATTTACCCTTTTAAAGTTCTACAATTGATTGATTTTTAGTGTACTCATAAAGTTGTGCAACCATCACCAGCACCTAAGTGTAGAACATTTTCATCACTCTAAAGAATCCCAATTTGGGGCTGGAGCCCTGGGTCAGTGGTTACAGGGCTTGCCTGCCATGTGAGAGTACTTGAGTTCAAACCCCAGCACTACATGCACAAGAGTGTTGGAGCAATGAAGGCCACGTGAAAATTTAAATAAAATTGAATCTCTCTCTTTCTCATTGTCCCTTTCTCTTTAAAAAAAAAAAAAAATCCCAATTTACTTTCTACTATTTCTTCCCTCCTAGAATCTCCATAACCACCTATTTTTTTTTCTATTTTGGGCATTTTATATAAGTGGAATCACAATATATAGGTATTTGTAACTTTTTTCTTTCATGTACCATATTGTTTTTAAAGTTCATCAGTGGGGGCTGGAGCATTGGCTTGGCGGTTACGGTGCTTGCCCGGCATGCGCAAGTACACAGGTTCAAACCCCAGCACCCACGTACACAGCTAAGTGTCAGAGCAACGAAAGCCAAGTGAAAAACTCAATAAAAATTTATTCTCTCTCTCTCCCCCCTTCTCTCTAAAAAAAATAAAAAAAAATAAAGTTCATCAGTGGTGTAGCATATATTATTACCTCAATCCTTTTTATGACTGAATTCCATTATATAAATATACCATGTTTTGTTTATTCATTTAGTAGTTGATGAACATTTAGGTTTTTTTCACATTATGGCTGTTACGAATAATGCTTTCCTGTATTCCTCAAGGGCTGTCAGAAGTTATTAGCAGTTTCCTTTGGGTTGCTTTGGTTACTAGATCTCTCTCTGTTTTTTATTGGTTCTTTTTTAGATGTACATGACATTAGAATATAATCATGACATAATTATAAATACATGGAGCCTAACTTTTTAAAATTAAATCCCCAGTAAATCCCCTTCCCCTCCTTTCCTCTGTTCTTTTTAGTTATACATGACAATAAAATATGTAGAATGACATAATTATAAAAGCATGTAATATAACTAGTCTAATTCAGTCCCCAGTATTTCCCCTTCCCCTCCCTTCCTCCCATCCCTTATTCCTTCTAGATATATATGAGAATAGAATAATCAATGATAATAATTTTTTCTTTTTTTTTTAAAGAAAGAAGGACAATGAGAAAGAGGCAGAGAGAATCAATTTTTATTGAGTTTTTCACATGGCTTTCGTTGCTCTGACACTTAGTTGTATATGTGGGTGCTGGGGTTTGAACTCATGTACTTGCGCATGCCGGGCAAGCGCCATAACCACCAAGCCACTGCTCCAGCCTCGATGATATAATTTTTAAAGCATGGAGTATAGCTTAATTCCTTCCGTAGTATTTCCTCCTCTCTTCTCTTCCTTCTACTCTACTGATGTATTAACTAGATCTCTCTTCTTTTTAAAGAGAGAGGGACAGTGAAAGGGGGAGAGAGGGAATCAGTTTTAATTAATTTTTTTTCATGTGGCTTTCGTTGCTCTGACACTTCATTGTGTACGTGGTGCTGGGGTTTGAACCCCTTTCCTCACACATGCCAGGCAAGCGAGTAACCACTGGGCCACCACTTTAGCCTCGACTAGATCGAGTAAGAAGCAAATTTAAAGCAGTTTAAAGATCCTAATTTGTTTGATTTTTTTATTCTAATATTGGGCAGCACTTTATTCCATAAAGTAGAAGAAGTGTTACTTTTATTGAGTTCATGTAATAGTGAAAGGTTCTATTTATTTTTTATTTTGTGAAAACTAGGTCTTGCTATGTTGCCCAGGCTACATTCCAACTCCTGGGCTCAAGTATTTATGTTTTAGCCTCCATAGTAAGTGAGACCACAGGCCCATACCATTATAATTTAATTTTGATGGTTTCAGTTTATCTGTATTTTTCTTTGGTTCCTTATGCTTTGTTAATGATTTTTAATTGTGTAAAAGAATACATTTTCCAAAAAATATACATTTTTGACTTTTATAACTTTACATTTTAGTCACATTAAGCACATTCACATTGTTGTATAACTATAACCATCACTGCTGTCCATCCCTAGAACTTTATCTTATTTTTAAAAATTTTTTTTTTAAGGAGGGGCAGTGAGAGAGAGAAAGGTAAAATCAATTTTGTTTAGTTTTTCATGTGGCTTTCACTGATTCAACTTTTTGTTGTGTTCGTGGTACTGGGGTTCGAACCCTCCTTGCACGTGCCAGGCAAACATAACCACTGAGACACTGCTTCAGCCCCAAACTTTTTTTCTTTATTGCTGAATTGTAACTCTACCCTTTAAGCAATAATTCTCCTTTCCGACAGTTCCCATTCTTCTGTGTCTATGAATTTAACTGTGTACCTCATATATATGAAGAATCATAGTGTATTTTTCCTTCTTGTTCATGATTTTAGCTTTATAAGAAAGAATATGTTCATTTTAATTCCTAAATTTAGATCTTTGACTTACTTTGAATTAATTTCTGTACATAGTATGAGATAGCGTTTCAACTTCATTTTTTATTGCATTTGGAATAAACAGTTATCCCAGCACTATTTTTTGGAAAGGATTATTTATTGCCCATTGAATTATCTTGGTACTCTTGTTGAGATAATTTTCTCTTAAATATGAACAAAATCTTTAAAAAAATCTAGAGAATTAGATATTAATATCATTTTTTCTTAATACTGATAATTTATACTTTTTCTTGCTCAGTCTGGCCTAGAGATATCAGTATTATTGGTTTTTATTGCAGGTGTGTATGTGTATGCTGGGCTTTGAACCCAGAGCCATGTATGCTAAGCATATGTTCTGTCACTAAGCTATACTCCTAGCCCCAATTTTTTTATTTTTTTTAACAGAATTAACTTTGTTTATGGATTTTTCTCTATTATGTCTTTGTTTTCTATTTCATAGGTTTCTGTTTATTATTTCCTTTCTTTTTATATGCATTATTTTAGTCTTTCCTTTTTAGTTTTTTATGGTGCAAACTGAAGTCATTGAGACCCTTTCTCTTCCTCGCTCCTTCCTTTTCTTCCCTGAGGGTTGAACCCTGGGGTGACTCTCGACCACTGAGCTACATACTTCCCCAGTCCTTTTTAACTTTTTAAGACAGGGTCTCTCACTAGGTTGTTTAGGGCCTAACTAAATTGCTGAGGCTGACTTTGAATTTGCAATCCTCCATCCTCCAACCTCCCAAGCTGCTGGAATTGTAGACATTTGCCATGCCTGGCTTATCTTCTTCTTCTTTTTATAAAGAGAGAAGGACGGAGAGAGAGAATCAATTTTTATTGAGTTTTTCACGTGGTTTTTGTTGCTCTGACACTTAGTTGTATACATGGGTGCTGGGGTTTGAACCCTGTACTTGCACCTGCTGGGCAAGCACTGTAACCACCGAGCCACCACTCCAGCCCCTCATCTTATTTTTTGAAAGATGTTTTTCTCTGATTATACAAGTTTTGATTAACAGTTTCTTTCAGTACTGTATTTTCAGTGAAATCTGTTGTTTTTTTCTTTCTGTGTACATACCATTTTTCTTTATCTGCTTTTAGGATTTTTTATTATTGAGTTTAAGCAATCTGGTAATGATTTGGCTTACTGAAATTTTCTTCAGAGTTTTTTTTTTTTTGCATTTGAAATTTTTTAGTTGTTTTGATTTTGTCTATGAGTTTGTAACTTCCACTAAATTTGGACACTTTCTGGGCCATTTCTTCAATCATTTTTCCCCCTACTGATCTGTCAGTTTTTTAGGAACTCAGTTGCTAATATATTAGGCTTCTTCTTGATGTTCTACAGTTCATTCGTGAGTTTTTCCCTAGTCTTGCTTTTCTTTGTGTTTTATTTTGTATTGATTGTTCGTTACTGTGTCTTTATGTTCGTTGGCTACCCCTGTTTTTTCTTTGTCTAAAATATGTTGGTTGTGTTTTTTAAAAAATATCTGTGTATCTCTACTTGACATTTGATCTTCTTGTCCATCTTTTTGAAATTGTGGACAGTATTTATAATGACTGAATTAATGTTCATGTCTAATAACTGACATGTACAAATCTTTTCTGTTGATTGATTTTTCCCCCATAAGCTTCTTGTGTAACTACAGATGATAGTTTTATTTTTTTTTTTGAGGTTCTCTTGTTATCTTTATTAAATGAGACTAGAAAGGTCTTTCGTCTTGAGCTCTGTTTGCCCCACTACTGAATGCTACTTGATGTCCTGTGAATTATTTTTAGTCTGATACAATCTATTCCTGGCCCAGTGTGAACTATGGGAAGTAGTTTGCTAGAACTGGCCTGTGAGAGATAATTATTAAGACGTCAGCATATTTATGAGCCAGTTTAATTCTTAACAGAATCAAATTACAAATGTTCATCATTAAATCAAATTTATTAAGAACAAAGATAATAATAAATGCTCACTTTACCTTCTAAATATGTTATATATTACTATTATTTTTGTGTGCTCATGGTGTTCCTGACTGCATCAGTAATTCAGTCCTTTTCAGTAGTAAATTATGTATCTCCTGTCCCTATAGTAGAAATACTATGTAGTACATAATGTGCTACCATGTAATATGTTATTAGCTTGAAACTGTCCATGGTGTAAGTACACACATCACAGACATTGGTAACTTTATCAGTCAGGAACTGCATACGACTAACCTTTCCGTTTTGTTGGTTTTTATTTTATTTTTTAAATTTAGTTTTTAGTACTGATTGAACTCATGGATGCTTTACCACTAGGTTACATCCCCAGCCCTCTCCTTGTTTTTGGTACTAGGAGTTGAATTTAGGGGTGCTTCACCACTGAGCTATCTGTAGCCCTTTTAATTTTTTTATTTTGAGACAGGGTTTCATTGTCTTAGGGCCTCACTGAGTTGCTGAGGCTGGGTTTGAACTTGTCATCCTCCTGTCTCAGCTTCCAGAGCCACTGAGATTACAGGTGTGCTCCACTTTGCCTGGCTCTTTTTTATTTATTTACTGTGAGACAGGTTATTGCTAAGTTGCTGAGGCTGGCGTCAAACTTGCAGTCATACTGTCTCAGAGCTGAGATTACAGGTGTGTGTCACTGCACCCAGCAACCCTTCAGTTGTTACGCATTTTTCAGCATTTTCAGTCTTGCTTATGGATCTTTTTCTTCAGTATGGAGTCATAGCTCAAGTTTAAAGGTCACCTTTGTAGGTCCTCTAAGATCTTGTTCCCCTTTTTTCACAGCTTTCTCACCTCTGTCACTCTGTTCTAGGGACTCTAGCTACTTACCAGACTCCTTACTTTATCATCTTAACTTATGGGTACCTGCAGCCCCGCTTCCTACTTTACAGCCTAGAAAAGGCCCAAGCAGTAAGCTAAGACTATTCTAAGTGTTTCCTCACTTATTTTTTCTTTTATTATTTATCATTGTCTTGCATTGTCTACTTTACAGTTTGTGGAAAACATTTTCATGCATTTTGCCCAAATTTTTAGTTGTTTCAGGTGGGAGCATAAGTCTCACCTGAAATTATTCTTCTTTGAGCCAGAAGGGCATTTTATGTCACTCTGTAGACTGCATTTTAAGGGACGCAGTAGAGGGAATAATTAGAAGGCATTTGGGCTAGTTTCAAATGCAAGACGATGAAGGCCTAAGGATGGTCATAGGTGATGATAGTATGGAGGTAGGGAACAATTTGAGAAATACTTTGGAGGAAGAACTTTGTGCAGGGTTTCTAAAAGGATGGATCCTGCCTCGTTTACATCTTGTAGTAATTGATAAAATGAAGATGTTTGTACACTATTTACTCAATCCAAATTTCTAAGAATGAAGTTTAGAAATACACATTTTAAACATTAACCTAGGTTAATAAACATTAGGATTTTAGAAGACACTAATGTAAAGTACAATCTTCATTCTTGGGGAGCATCTCCTACATTGGAATGAACTAAAGTGCCTAATTAAAATGAAGATTTATATGTTCATGTCCATACCTGCTAAATCTGAATTTTGGGGGCATTTGAATTCAGGAATTTCTTAGCATGCTAAAGTTTGATAACAAATGTGCTGAAGTACCTCAGAGATGTGATCTCTCTCTTCAGAACTTTATAACAGCCCTGTAAGGTTGTAGATAGGTATTGTGTGCCATTTTACTGATGAAGAAATAAAACAAACATAGGCAAAGTACCTTGTTCATTGATGAAAGAATCACACTTCCATCTACTCCCACCAGATCTGATGATCTTTCTACTTTCTATTGAAAGTATAGAAATAGGCTTATTTCTAAAATCTGTAGATGGCATTCAAAACACAGAATCTGTGGTTCTGAGCAATTTAGTGGGCCAGGATAATAGGCTCTACTGAGGTCATAATTTGTACCTAATAAAAATTTAGTTCAGCTTCTATTGCAGGCAACTGTGAGATGTTGTCCAGGAAAGGTGTTTCTGTCTTACCATGATCTTGATGCTTTTTACAATTGACTTTTGGTTTTCTTTGCAGTTCTGGGGCTTGAACCCAGGGCCTCATAGAGACTAGGGAAGGCAAGCACTCTATCACTGAGCTACATCCCGAGCCCTTTTAAATTTTTATTTTGAGAAAAGTCTCACTAAATTTCCCAGGTTGGTAATGAACTTTTTATCCTCCTGATAGAGCCTCCTGAGTAGGTAGGATTATAGGTGTGTACCCCTTCACCTGGTTTACCAGTTGACTTTGAAAGTCTCTCAGTTTCTTTTAAAATTATAAAGTAAGGGACAGGAGAGTAGCTTATTGGTAGAACATTTGCCTAGTGTGTGCAAAGCCATGGATTCAGTCCCCAGCACTGTAGAAAGGAAAAAAACAAAAGGAGGAGGGAGCTTTAAAATAATAGTATAGTGTACTACATACATATTTAGTGTATTTTCACTTGTAAGAATTAAAGAATTAGACACTAAATATGAGTCTATAGCATAACCATTTGATTTTTTTCCCCCAATCTCTTATAAGAAAATACTACAAAATTTGTAGTATCTCATAATTTAGGTTGCGTTTATCTTGGACTTTATAGTATTATAGTATGTGGTATGGTTCATAACTTTGCTTTTATGATTAGAACTGATAATATTTTCTACTGAGATTTTCTGTTCTCTTTTGGATTTCATGTGTGCCATGAATCTGAGATCCTGTTATCTAGTTAACACAGTAGTACCAGTGTTAGACTGCAAGTAGTAGGAAAAGTAATTCTTTTCAGTGAAGATTGTTTTTTAGATCTGCTGTTGAATTCTTGAATAGTCAATGAATTTTATTAGTATATGAAAACAAAGCTCTCTTGGTAGCAAGGAATAAATAAAATAAAAAGGATTCAGGAATAGAACTTAAATTGTTCATTATGTTTTGTATATTTTTAAAAAGACAAAATAGATTTTTAACATTTCTAGAATGGAGTTTATAATTATACTTAAATAATTCAGAAAGGAAAAAATCATTATAATTTGCCATAATACAAAGTAGTTTATCTGTTCTAGAAAGTACATAGCATTTTTGTGGAAAGCTTAAGTTTGAAATTCATAGTGAATGAAACAGTGTGCAGAGTAGGTGCTATGAAAATTTTGGCTAGTTTAATTTCCTTGCTTGTTACAGGAGAAGTCATAATAATTATATTAAATTTAAAAACAGAATAAAAATGTTACATTTAGGATTATTTAGATTTATCTTCATTTTTTATGGTGTTCAAATTAGATTTCTTTTTTAACATTTGAAAACAAATGAGTAGAGAATTGTTTTGCCTGAGGATAGATATCCTTTTTTTTTTTTTAAGAGAAAGAGGGACAGTGAGAGAGACAAGAAAGAGAGAGAAGCAATTTTTATTTAGTTTTTCATGTGCTTTTCATTCCTCTGACACTTTGTTGTGTAGGTGGTGCTGGGGTTTGAACTCACTTACTCACGCAAGCAAGGCAAGCCCTGTACCTTCCAAGCCACCCCTCTAACCCCTTATTGTTTCTTTATCACTTTTTGTTAAATGAAGCTTTTCACTGGAGAAGATCTGAAGGTTGAAAACAGATTTTATCCACAAACAAGTGTAAGGCTATCTGCATTTTCCTTGTAGGGTTTTTTGTTTGTTTGTTTTGTTGTTTTTTTTTTTTTTAAAGATAGGGAGAGAGTGAGAGAGAAAAAGAGAATTAATTTTTATTTACTTTTTTATCCGGCCGTTTCTCACTTAGTTGTGTATGTGGTGCTGGGGTTTGAAATGGGGTCATTGCATATGCCAGGCAAATGCTCCAACCGCTGAGCCACCGCTCCAGCCCTTCCATGTAGATTTTTGTTCTTTCTTTTTATCATATAGGAATTTGGACTAACATACCATGGTGAATCATTTTTAAATGTCATTCATAGGCGTCTTTTTAAATTATTATTAAGAGTTGAGTAGTTTTACAATCATAAATGCATATAAAGTAATAAAATGCTATGCATTTGATCATAAACCATAGTTACCTCCACATTGCCCACACCCCAATCTCTTAATTCTTCTGTTATGGCCCTAACAAATACAATTGGCTATATATATACATATATATAAGATTATGAATTTTACAGAATTAAATTATTTCATACATAATGTGTATGAATGAACATTCTTCTGTAGCTCATTTCTTCTGCTTATAAGTGGATTTAAATGACTTAAATTTCAGTTATTGTTGTTTTCCTTTTTGCAATGGAGTCATGCTGTGTTACCCAGACTGGCCTACAATTTCTGGGATCAGCATCCTCCTGCCTTAGCTTCTTTAGTTGCTGGCCCTACATGAAAGGACATAATGCATTTCGTCATTGCTGTAGTCACATGAATGTATTTCTCAGATTTTTAATCAGCTAAGTTTATTTTTATGAAGCTTATTTATTTATTTATTTATTTTTGAAGAGAGAGGGACAGTGAGAAAGAAAGAGAGAAACTATTTTTATTTAGTTTTTCATGCAGCTTTTGTTGCTCCAAGACTTCACTGTGTATGTGGTGCTGGGGTTTGAACTCGCGTACTCGCGCATGCCGGTAAGTGCTATAACCGCCAAGCAACTGCTCCAGCCCTGTGAAACTTACTTTTAAGGAATGTTTGTATAGCTACATTTTGTTTTGTTTTGGGGTGCTGCATTCTGAACTGAGTCTTGCACATAGGTTGTATCACTTGAGCCACACCCCTAACCCCCTGGTTTATTTTAAATAATGTTTAATTTCTGCTTACTTCTAAAATATCTTTGACATATTAGTCCTATAGAGGGTATAGTCTAAGGTAAAAAGATTACATTAAAAGATATCCATTTGGGGGCTGGAGTGGTGCCTCAGTGATACCACTCTTGCCTGGCATGCTTTAGAACCCAGGTTCAAATCCTAGCACCACATATACAACTAAGTGATGGAGCAATGAAAACCAGATGAAAAAAATATAAAAAAGATATGCAGATACTCAGTTGGGCACGGTGGTTCTTGCTTGTGAACAGGGGAAACTGAGGCAGGAGGATTACAAATTCAAAGCTAACCTCAGCAATTTAGCAAGACATTGCCTTAAAAGAAAAAAATTAAAAGGCTGGGGATGTAGCTCAGTGGTGGAGAGGCACCCCTGGGTTCAATCCCTGGTACTCAAAAAAGAAAAACCAAAACAAAGATCACAATTTTAATTTTGATTTATTTATTCATTCTATTTATTTATTTATTTTTTGGTGCTAGGGATCTAACTTAGGGCTTTATGGCTGTTAAGCCAATGCTATCTCTGAGCTGCATCCCTTGCCCCTATCAAATGTTTAAAAGTCACATTTAAATGAAAGTCATTATGTTGTTAGTTCATTTTAAGCATTAGCATTATAGATCAATGCCTTAATATCATAAAACCCCAAAATGTGCTTTCTTAATAATGTCAGAATTATTACAGACTTTTAGAAAATGAGATATTTTACATTGGTACTCAGTAAAGGAATCTGAGGAGCTTTCCAGTTTATAGGAATTTTAATTTAGAGAATTTGTTATGTGTATTCTCTGAGAATAATTTGTGAGAATAACAAATCATCTAACCTTGTTGAGAATATCACATATTTCATGGCTACATGTAAGGAATTATTTATGAAATATATTAGAAAATGAAGTGCTGTATATTTAAAAATAATCACTTTTATCCACATATCTGTAAACTGTAACACAGCCATAGTGACTGTATTATGGTTTCCCTTCACAGATACCAAGTTGTGCTAGTACAGCCATATTAATAATTAATACCTGAAGTCTCAAAGTAACATGGACATTAACAGTGATGACAGATAAATACAGACGCTTGGGAAGCAAATACTAGGCGAAACACTTTTAAAAAGGTAAGAACAAAATGTAATCTTAATTAAGGGTAGGTGAAATCTAGTTAGAAGTAATTAAGGTTTCTTTTTCAGTGTGTCAGGCTTTTATGAAACATGTCTGCAGGATCCTCTTTCTAAACACTGGTAGAACTCAGCTGTAAGTATCAGTCCTGTGAAAATAGCAGTTGCACATATACTCATCTGGTAAATACTTCAGGATGATATTCCTGAAGGGAACCCTGTTCCACTAGTATGGTAAAGTGGTTGTCTACAACTTGATTTAGTGCTAGGACAGGTACATCCATGTATGCTTAGAAACACATTTTAATTTGTGGTTGCCCTTTGCCTTTGATGGTTGCCATCACCATCACATACTTTAGAATCTAATGTTTTTCCATGTCTGTGAAAAACTTTTTAGGGTTGAGTATAAAGGAGTTGTCAGTTGGTGACTTTGTATAAGAAGTGAATTTTCAAGTCTGGTTACTTCATGTTTTCACTGTGTGTCCCTTTCTCATGTTAATTTAGAAGATTTTTTTCATCTTTAACTTTTTTTTTTTTTAAACTGGTTGTTGAACACAGGGGTGCTTGAACACTGAGCTACATCCCCAGCCCATTTTACTTTTTGTTTTGAGACAGGGTCTCCATAAGTTTATTAGGGTCTTGCTAAATTGTTGAGGCTGTTGCCTCAGCACCTCAGTTGCTGGCATTACAGAATGCACCACTGTGCCTAGCTAGATTTTTTTTTTTTTTTTTAAAGAGAGAGGCTTAGGGGGTTGGGGATTTAGCTCAGTGGCAGAGCGCTTGCCTAGCATAGCACACGCAAGACCCCGAGTTCGGTCCTCAGCCCTGGGGAAAAAAAAAAAGAGGCATGGAAAGAGAGAATCAACTTTAACATAGCTTCTCATGTGGCTTTTGTTGCTCTAACACTTCGTTATGTATGTGGTGCTGTGGTTTGAGCCTGTGTCCTTGCACATGCCAGGCAAGTGCCATAATCACTGAGCCATTGCTCCAGCCCCTAGAAAATTTTTACTATAGTAGTAATTGGTTGTATCTGGCCAGTTTTCTATTTTGTGCTTTTTCAAGGATCTACAAGGCAAAATTATAAGAGGTTACATCTCTATATAATAATTATAGACATTAACCCTATTTCACCCACTTTTCAAAAGAAAAAACATAACAAGTTTATTTAGTAAAATGGAAGGAATGCTCTGCAGTGGATGTTGTTGGCCACCTCCAAGAGAGGAAACACCTAACCCTATTTTCTTCTGTAATAGTAATATGTTTTTCTAGGCAGTAACCCTACTTTACAAGGTTTGATAATTACATCAGTCTTTAAATTTTAAGTCCTTCACCAAAAAATAGTAAGACTTGTAGAATATTTAGTTTTATGTTTATAATAAAGTGACACTTTCTACCATAAATATCTGCTATTCTTTTTTTCTGGTATTCTTTGTGTGTGAATGGGCACTCATAATAACCCATTTAGCCAGATTATTCTCTGAAAAGGATATTATAACACATTAGTAAATCTGTAATCAACAGACTGTTCCAAGAATTGGAATGATTTAGGTTAATGAAAATAGCTGGCTAACTGGGTACTCAACCCAGAAAATTCTTAAAATTTTTGCACTTGTTGAAAATCTACAAATTCAGATATAGTTTTGAATGTTTCAAAAATGGTAGAAATTTTCTTTAAAATTGAGTCTTGTAGCACTTTAATAATAAGTATCAGGGTTTTCCTCTAGGTGTAGAAGACTTGGTTGATTTTTTGGTATGCATAGCCTAAATGGTTTTTGTGCTTAGTCTCCAAGTTTTGTGTACTTGGAACCCAAAATTTGAGAAATCCTCCAGAATAAAAGATTATAAATTCTGATATGAGAAGTCCTATGAAGGAGCAATCTTTAGGTCACCTCAAGAAAAAAATACGTCTGTGCAGACTTTAGAAAAGAACTGAGTCATATTTTGACTTAAACTAATATTGAGTAATTGTATGGATTTGGTTGTTGTTGTTGTTGTTTGGTTTATTTCTTTGATTTCTAAAAATCCTAGTTTCTTAGTATCCCTGAGGCTGTAGAGTTACCAAGAAATGTAAAAGATGTCACTATGAAGAGGTTCAAGACCTTCCATGTCTTCTTATCATAGAAGTAAATCTATTAGCATAAATTAATTTCCTCCTTTAATTCTTTTTTATTATTTTATTTTAAAGAAAGGAGTTTAAGAGTTTCTAGTATTCTCCATGGCTGAAGCTGAGAGTCTGAAATCCTGATGTTTAAGCTCTATTCTAGATCATAGCTTCATCTCCTTCAGGATATATGGAAAAGAGATAATATTTCCACAATGATAGATCTTTGGTTGTACAGGTAAGTTATTTAGTTTTGCAGTAGTGAAGACAACTTTAGTTTGATTTTTCTTTTTTTTTTTTCCTTTTTTCTTTTTGGAGGGTGGGGGAGACTATTTTTATCTTGTGTATAGAAGACTGTGGTCTGACTAGCTGTTTTTAGGAGGGAGGAGCTATACAGAATGGGCTAGGGATGAAATACTTTCCCACTTCTTTCCCATCAGGAGGATAAATGTAATGATGGAGCATTCTAGATTGTGTAGATCTTTAAACCTGTCTTTTGAGCCAGGCATGGTGGTTCATACCTGAAATTCCAGCCACTCTGGAGGCTGAGGCAGGAGGATTATAAGTTCCAGACAAGCCTGGGTAACTAACTAAAAGACCCTGTCTCAAAATAAAAAAAAATAAATAAATTAAAAGGACTGGTGAGACCTGGGTTAAATCCCCAGTTCTGGATGGGAGAGCACAAACAACATCTTGTCTTTTGACACCCTAGATATTTCAAGGAAACATTGTGAAATTCATGGACTTCTGTTTCTCCTCAGCTATCTTTTCTTTTTTTCTCTTTTTTAGAGAAACAATCAATTTTATTTAGTTTTTCATGTGGCTTTTCTTGCTCCAGCATTCGTTGTATACATGGTGCTGGGGGTTTGAACCCAGATCTCTGTGCATGGTAGGCAAGTGCTGTAACTGCTGTTACTGCTCCAGCCCCATCAGCTATCTTTTCAACTGCATATTTACTCAGATCTGTTTGTCATGTATGTGTCTCTTAATGGGGAAGAAGGAAGAATTTCTTGTATATAAGACAATATATAATTGAGTTTCCAGAATTCAGAGTTGAATATTCAGAACTTAAGTTAACTACATAAGTAGGTCCCCAGGTTTCATTCTCCAGCTATTAATCTTATTGTGGGTAATTTCACAGCTGAGATAATTTGTCTTCAGAGAATGACAACCTTTGCCTGAACTGTATGCTCCCCCCGACCCCCCACCCCCCCACCATTGATCCAGGGTACTTAACCACTGAGCCACATCCCCAGCCCTATTTATTTTTTATTTTGAGATAGATCTTACCAAGTTGCCCAGCCTGGCCTTGAATTTGCAATCTTCCTTTCTCTGCTTCCCTAGTTGCTTTGATTACAGGTGTGTGCTACTCTACCTGGCAAGTACAACCTGAATGTTGTTAAACAGTTTCTCTTCCAGACAAGTCTAAAAATAATCATATTGATGACACTTCCCCGTTCCTCTTGTTATTTTTTTCCTTTTACTTTGATTTTTCTATATGAATATATACCAGTCTCATGATCAGTTACCTCAAAATTGTTCACTTACTAAAACTAAATATTATGATAATAAATATTAACCAAAACATTGATGTTAATGGAGGATTGCCAGCTTCTCAATTCCCAAAATAAACTGTAACACCATTGGTGATAGGAGCAAAATGTTATAGGCAGTGTTTTTGAAATAGCTTTTTGAGATGTCTGTCTTTTAAGTAAAGGTAATAGCTGGAGCAGTATTTCATTACATAGACCTTGTTAAAAATGATTATTCCTTTTAGTTCTTACTGATAAGAGTTCTGCAAGGATGGTCATAGGGGGTGGAAATTTATGATCTGAAACAGAGCTGATAGTGTTTTAGAATTTTATAGTTAGATTTGGACAGAAGTAGGCTCATGTTTGTAATTCATTGTCAAATGGGTGGAATTTGTGGAATTAGGGATAGGATTTGGGACTTAATATGAATGGACAGGTAAAATTTTGGTTAAGTGGCCTGGCCCTTCTTAAATATACTCTTAGATAGAATGAAAACTTAGTAGGATGGAGAAGACTAGTACAGTCTATTTCTAGTGATTGATCATTCTTTCACCTGTCTTCTAGAAAGTGCCACTGTTTTATTGGTAGATGACAGGAAAAGCTGCAGTCTGCCTGCTACTTTGTTTTTTCCTTATTTTCATAGATTGGGTTTTCCCCAGATGAATATATTGACTTAATGATTTCCCTTAATTTTAACACTAGAGTAATTAAATGTCTATTTCCAAATGGGTACTGGCTAAGGTATTCACTATATATCTTCTTACCCACTTTCTGCCAATTATATTTGGCAGAAATATAATTTTGTGCTCCAAACCTCTTTATTGGATTCTTCAGTAACTTCTGTGTTACGTAGCTAAAATGAGGAAAGTAGCAGCTAGAACAGCGTTGAAACTAATGTGACATTTTTTTGGTCCCTTTTTGATTACTGAATTTTGTAATCAGTTTTATCAAACAGTTACAGAAAATGTGAACCTTTAAATATGCTTATCCAGAAAAGAAAAGATATGAAGAAAATGGTTGGAACAGGAAAATAAGGCATTAGAGAGAAGATTGGTTAAAATTTTATTTAACACCATCCTTCATAATTTTAACAATTTATTTCCTTAGGTATATGTAATGTGTTAATTGCAGTGGTCCTCCCCCACACCCCATTCCAAGGTTTTTAAAGACCAGAGGGACCATGGCTTTATTTAAAAATGTTTCAATAATTAGTGTTGAGTAAGGATTTAAAGAGTATAAGTAAGTCTAATTTGGTTTGAAACTTGATGGATTATATTATTAGAATAATGTCTGAGTGCAGTAGTCTCAAACTCTAATATATACATGAATCACCTGGGAATCTGATGCAGTGGTAGATCTGGGGCAGGACCTGACATTCTACCTGGGTCTTTCATCTCCTTGTTCTGAGAGTCAGATACTGTGCCTTCTGGCATTCTAGGCAAATGTTCTACCACTGAGCTACACTGAGCTTCCTTTGCATTTCTAGGAACTGCCCTTAATGGTGGTTCTCAGGTTACACTTTGGATTTTTTAGGGGGAGGGGTGTACTGGAAATTGAATCCAAAGGTGCTTTACCACTGGGCTATATCCCAGCCTGTTTTATTTTTTATTTTGAAACTGGTCTCCCTGAGTTGCCCAGACTGGCCTCCTAACTCAGTTAGCTGGGATTACAGGTGTATGCTACCATTACAAGTTCCGATTACACTTTGAATTGCAAGAGTTTGAAGTATCAAAAGATCCTTGTTTTAAATAGGTTCTCTTTAAATGCTAATAGTACAGGATTTGAGAACCCTAAAATGTGGGCTTCATTGTAGTTGTTGAATGGAATAAAAATAATTTTTAGGGAACAAAAGAAACAAAGTGATTTTTTTTTTACATTAATCAGCTGTTTTGATGATATAATCATGGAAATGGTGAAGAAATAATGTAGGCCCTCATTATGGGTATTTTAGTAATGATACACACAAATATATTTTATAAGTAATTCTGAGTACTAATAATAATAGGTTTATTTCATCCAAAATACAAAATGTTCTCTTTTTTGGTACTTTGTACTACAAAGCATATTATTTCTACTCAGATTGGTGTGGAAAGTAAAGAAGGATTAGAAAGTTCTGTTATTGGGATCAGATTTCTGCACCTTTAATTGGCCTTGCATTTTAAAAAGTAAAGATTAACAGATTCTTTTGTGTATGTTTATAAAATATTATTGTCAGTGTTTTGAATCAGTGTTTATAAAATATTGTCAGTATTAGTTTTAAATAATAAATTATAAATATAATTGCTTGCACTGAAGTTATTGTATTAGGTTTTTTTCCAATAAAATTTACTTATTTGTTTTCTTTGTATATTTACATAGGTATTTGATATTTAGCTTTTAAATTTGATTGCTTTCAGTTTGGGTACATGAACAAATTGCATTTAATATTTTTCAGTGTATGTTCTTTTAAAATATCATTGAAGTTTAACTTAAATTTTGTTGTAATTAAAAGTGGAAACTTATGGTGCAATCCAAATCCCTTTAATGGATCCCCAAATAGTAAAAGTTTACTATAAGAAACTTACTAAGTTCTGATTGATGTGCCCCATTCTTATCTTTACTTGAACTGTTTTTAGTTCCAGGGTTGGTTTTGTGAGTCATGTAAGATTTTTAAAACATGTTAATTAAAAATTTTAAATATGCCATACTCTAAATCAAAATTCTTTTCAACCAACCTACCGTATTTTTAGCAGGGCAGTTTCTCATTTATTTCATTTGATGGCAGCCAGGAACAGGGAAATAATATTCTTTTTTCTTACATCCCCATGTCAGCCGGAAGAGACAGTATCCTTTATTGTTTATTTTTTTTGTGTGTGGTAAACATGTTGCTGTGTCTTCTGTGATTCTGGGCTTTCCACTAGTAGATTCTTCTAGTTGAGGCAAAGAAGAGATTGTGCTTGATTTGCCAAGTGGAGAGGATAGGATGGCATTTGGAAGGTTATACTTGAGGGAGGTTGTAGAAGGATGGCAGAAGGCAGGAATGGACTGTGGAACTTTGCATTATGGCCATGACTGGCCTCTTTCTTTAATCATCTGGTACCTCTTTTAGTTAAGCAGCGAAGTGGCAAAGTATCTGAGTAGGGTAATAGAGACTTCAGATGTTAACAATTCTTTTATTGTCCTTGATGGAGGAACCTTTAGAAGCTATCCTTAAATCTTTCAGAGTTCATCCAAATGGATACATCAGGCCTTTTTCCAATATCCCTCATGTTTCTCTCTTGGAAACATCAAGCACCAGAAAACCTGTTCATGTAACAAACCCTGCGTTAAAACTGGCATACACTTATATACACAGGAGTTCAAATAGGAGAAGGGTGGGGTTATGTATATACTTCTGATCTCCTAAATATAAATATTTGCTCAGGGGCTTCTTTCCCATTTCCTTCTATACTTTTTAGAATACTTCCTTTCACTTGCTGATTTATGGCTTCATTTCTGAAGACTAGGAACACATTGCTTTTGCTTTGTTTGGTGTTAGCCAATACAGGCTAGGATTGTGATTTCTTTCCATCTGTTTAATTTCAAAAATACTCTACTACAACCAAAAATTTTTGTATGGCAAATAGGTTGTTATCAAGGGATTTGACCTGAAAAGTATTTTATTAAGAGCGACTTGTAAAGAGTAGAGTCTGCCTATTTCCTAGAATCTTAGAAATAACTGGAATAGGTTTTGCAAGATAACTGCTATATAAATTTAAGGTTATTATTTTAATAACTAAGATGAAATCTCATCTTTAAGATAGATCTTTTCTGGGTACTTTCTGCCTTTATGAGAGATAGATAACAGTGAGGCAGGTTAAGAGCATGGTCTTTAGAGCCCTGCTATGCCATTTTCTAGCTGTGTGACCTTGACTTAAACTGTGCCTTGACTTAAACTGTACCTGTATCTCCTCATTGGTAAAGTAGGAATGGTAGCAACACCTGAGTTATTATGAGACTTACGTGAGTTAATGTATCTTAAGCATATAAAATGATTCCTGGCACATATTAATCCATATTATTGCATATAATTAGTTGTTAGCTGTTAATATAATTATTGGAAATAAAAGAACTTTTGTCTCATAATTTATTAATATTGGCTATACGTGCATTAAAAAGTTATGGCTTTATACTTCTGTTTTAGGTTTATTAACTATTACCTTTTTCTCATTATTTTGTTTACATTTTTGAAGGTTTCCCAATGAGTGGATCATGATGACCGTATTGTAGGGACTTGCCATAGTATGGCTGCTTCCCGATCTACTCGTGTTACAAGATCAACAGTGGGGTTAAACGGCTTGGATGAATCTTTTTGTGGTAGAACATTAAGGAACCGTAGCATTGCTCACCCAGAAGAAATCTCTTCTCATTCTCAAGTACGATCAAGATCACCAAAGAAGAGACCAGAGCCTGTGCAAATTCAGAAAGGAAATAATAATGGAAGAACTACTGATTTAAAACAGCAGAGTACTCGAGAATCATGGGTAAGCCCTAGGAAAAGAGGACTTTCTTCTTCAGAAAAGGATAATATAGAAAGGCAGGCCATAGAAAATTGTGAGAGAAGGCAAACAGAACCTGTATCACCAGTTTTAAAAAGAATTAAGCGTTGTCTTAGATCAGAAGCACCCAACAGTTCAGAAGAAGATTCACCTATAAAACCAGACAAGGAGTCAGTAGAACAGAGGAGTACAGTAGTGGACAATGATGCAGATTTTCAAGGGACTAAACGAGCTTGTCGATGTCTTATACTGGATGCTTGTGAGAAAAGGGAAATTAAAAAGGTGAATCTCAATGAGGAAGGGCCACTTAATTCTGCACTAGTTGAAGAAATTGCAGGTTATTTGGCTGTCAATGGTGTTGATGACAGTGATTCAACTATTATAAACTGTGATGACTGTCGGCCTGATGGGAACACTAAACAAAACAGTACCGGTTCCTATGTGTTGCAGGAAAAATCAGTAGCTGAAAATGGGGATTCGGAAACCAAAACATCAATATTCCTTGATAGTAGGAAGGAGGACAGTTATATAGACCATAACGTGCCTTGCACAGATTCAGAAGTGCAGGTCAAGTTGGAGGACCACAAAATATTAACTACCTGCCTGCCCGTGGAACATGTTAATCAGTTGAATACTGAGCCAGCTTCAGGCCCCATTTCTGAAATTCAGTCATCTTTAAGGGATTCCGAGGAGGAAGTAGATGTGGTGGGAGATAGCAATGCCTCAAAAGAGCAGTGTAATGAAAACACCAGTAACATCCTGGACACACACTTTGACAGTATGCCAGCCTCTGGAGAACCAGATTCATCTTCTGTTCTAGATTGTGTTTCAGCTCAAATGATGTCTCTGTCAGAACCTCAAGAACATCGCTATACCCTGCGAACTTCACCACGAAGGGCAGTCCCTACCAGAGGTAGTCCCACTAAAAATGGTTCTCCTTGCAGAGAAAATGGACAATTTGAGGAGAATAATCATAGTTCCAATGAAACAAATGCAGCTGTTAGTGATAATGTAAATGAGACTCCCACAAATCCTGATGAAATTTCTCAAAATGAAAGAGCTGTATGTTGTGACTCTGAAAACTATGGAAGTGAAGGACTAAGTAAGCCAACCTCAGAGACAAGACTTATTATTGGACATTTGCCATCTGCCAAAGAGAGTGCCAATCAGCATATTACAGAAGAGGAAGATGATGATCCTGATGTTTATTACTTTGAATCAGATCATGTGGCACTGAAACACAACAAAGAGTATGTGTAAATATGGTAACCATGAATTCTGCTTTGTTTATTATTCCCCCAATTTTTAATATTTAGTCATGTGTCTTTTCATAATACTTTTTGTTAGAACTAAAATTAACACTTTAGCTAAAATTTTAGGTTTAGCATCTAAAATAATTTTTTAAACTCTTAAGAAAGAAAACTTCCAAAAAAAGAGAAAGAATTTAAAACTCAGCTTTGTTACTCCTTTCTGTGACAACACGGTTTTGCTAGTATTTCACATGCTTCAGTTGGAAAAAGAATTGTGGAAACATTAATGATAGTGTTTTTGGTTTTTCTGAAGTTTTAAATTATTTAATATAATTTATAAAAAGGACACATCTTGACTTACCACAACATAATTTGGTTTATAGTTGTACAGTTTTATGTAATAATCTATAACTTCAAGTAGTATAGAACAAATAATGAGGGTAAGGATATCTGTCATTCAGATATGGGATACCTAGGAGCTAGAAATCTCCTCTTAGTTGCTTACATTTAAATCCCAATTAAAATTTTTGATTTAAAATTGTGCTTTATGCATCATCTTTTACTTTTGTGACTTAGGGAAGTAGATATTACTATTAATACCATGGCAGTTAATTGTGTATTGTAATAAGCATATTAGCAAGAGTTAATATCTACTCTCTAGTTTACATAAAATGTTTGACAGTTTTTCCTGATACTAAATGTAAGGGAATATTAAATGTCAAAATATCATCACTTCTCAGCCTTGACTAAAAAGGTACTTTGCTAAATAAAGAATTCTGTGTCCAAATTTTTCACAGTTTTGCTTAAACTTAAAGTATTCTGGAAAGTTACATAAGTGAATTGGAGTTAATTATGTCTTAATAATCCTAAAAGAAGCTAAGAAACTGTACCACCAACAGTGCTCATCATAAATATTATGATCAATAACAGTAAAAAACTAATAAATTAATTATCTTTATTTCTATACGGTAGGCTTTTGTATGTATATCACAGTCAGATTGTATTAGTTGGGCAAAAATACTATGATTTTGAGGGAGCTTTCAGTGTTTTTGTTGTGGCAATTGCCAGACTCCGTTACATTCAGATCAAAGTATCAAATCCTGGTTGTGGGACATGATATATTTTTGGCCATACATAATTAGATGATCAGATTTGTATAGGATAATTTGATGGTCTTTTAGCATAGGTCTCTTTTCTGAGAAAAAATTTTTTTTTTCTGTTTGCTTTTAAAATAGTATTTTAATGCTGGATTTAATAGATCATATTATTTGAGAGTTTTACACATTTAACTTTTGAAAAATGTTAGAAGTTTTATGTATTTGAAATCTTTCAAGTCCAATTTGAGATAGACAAATAATTACACAAGTGAAATCTTTAAAATTTGGAAATAAGCTATTACTGTTCATATTAATTAATTTATTTATACATACATACATACATACATACCCACCCAGGGATTGATCTGAGGATGCTTAACCACTGAGTAGCATCCCCAACCCTTTTTATTTGTTTTTTAACAGAGTCTCACTAAGTTGTCTAGGGCTGCACTAAGTTGCTGAGGCTTACTTTGAACTTGGAATCCTAATGCCTCAGCCTCCCAAGTTGCTGGGATTACAGGTGTACGCCCCTCTGCCTGATCCAATATATGTAGTGTCAGTTTTTAAAAGTAGAGTTGTTTAACTATAGATACGAGGAAACAAAAAATAAATATCTTGGGGGAAGTACCAAAAATTCCAAAAATGTGATTTTTTTTTTTTTTTTTTTAAACAGGGTCTAGCTCTGTTGCCCAGGCTGTTCTCAAACTGGGCACATGTGATCCTCTTGCCTCAGCTTTCCAAGTAGCTGGTTTTATAGGTGCGCACCACTGTACCTGGCTTAAAAAATGTGAATTTTAAATAAAGTTGTCCTCTTCTCCCATTCTGTGGATTGAACCCGAGGGCTGGCACATGTTAGGCAAGCGCTCTACTACTGAACTGCATCCCCAGTCTCACAAAATGATAATTTGTTTGTTATATTATTTGCTTTTCATTGTTTTTTTCTTTAAAAAAGATTCTCTCAAGTCTTGACTAGTTATTGATCATAGAATGTATTTTTCTAATAATAGTCACTGTTGTGTTTTATAAGAGATTTCCTTGATGATGATTCTGAAGGATGTTATTCCCAAAAAACAATTACTTAAAAATAGTGGCTCTAACATTGAAAGGTGTAGTAGTGTTCCATCCCCATCCGTGTTCATCATTAATGGAGAGCAATACAACTAGTTTCACGGGTTCTTTAGAATATTCAGAGTCCTTTGGAATTTATATGCTAGTTACTTTGGATAGTAATCTCAGATTAATACTTCCTTGGGTAACTTTGGGGGAGAAAATCATTCATTCTTCCCTTTTTGCCATGCTTGAAATCTTTTGAAGATGGCACAGATTGATTTTTAACTTTCATTTTTTTCAAGGGAGCAAATTGGCAGAAGAAAGACGGAGAGGGAGCAACATGATTAGTCATGGTTAAAGATGATTTTAGGAAAACTGGGGGAGGGTGTTTGATCATTTCAGATGTGATTTCTGTCTCTCTTTAACCCAAGCTATCATTGTTAAAAATAGCAGTATGAGGGGCTGGAGCTGTGGCTCAGCCGTTATGGCACTTGCTGACATGCGTGAGGACAATGGTTCGAACCCTCAGCACCACGTACATAATAAAGTGTCCAAGCAACGAAAGCCACATTAAAAACTAAATAAAATTGACTGTCTCTTAAAAAAATAAAGAAAAAATAGCAGTATGATACCTGTCTGGTGCTTTCACATACCAAGTTTATGACAGTTTGAAACTGATGTTAAAAGTCACTTGGGGGGACTGGAGCGGTGGCTCGGCGGTAATGGCACTTGCCTGTTATGCGCAAGTACTTGGGTTCAAACCCCAATACCACATACACAACAAAGTGTCAGAGTAATGAAAGCCACATGAAAACTAAATAAAAAATTAATTGTCTCTCTTTCTCTTTTGCTTTCTCATTGTCCCTCTTAAAAAAATATGGGAACAAAATTTTAAAAAGTAACTTGGGGTTAAAAAAAAATAGAAGGCTTTTGGGATCAGTGGATTATTGTACTTACATGTGCATATATACATACCCTGTATTTATTTTTCCTTATTCTTGGGCTAGAAAAGTTCTCCAGATGATTGTTTTGAAACTGGGAACTAAGCATTGTCCAGACTAAATATAAATGTCCCATCTACAAGGGAATGAACAGTACTTCCTGTTAGCCAGTTTTAAAAATAGATTATTAATAGAAAATGCCAATCCTGGCATAGTTCTTTGTCAAGAGTCAGGAGACCATAACCCTGCCTTACTCAACTAAAAATTTCCTCTAGGGGGCTGGAGTGGTGGCTCAACGGTTACAGTGCTTTCCTGGCATGAGCAAGGACGTGGGTTTGAACCCAGCACCACGTACACAACAAAGTGTCATGTACACAATGAAAGCCACATGAAAAACTAAATAAAATTGTCTTCAGACACTTCATTTTGTACATGGTGCTGGAGCCACCCTCATCTAATCACTTGTAACTATTGAAAAGATACTGTGTGTAGAATCTCAGCCTTAAACCCGATACTCAATAAATTACACTATAGGCTAGGAAAATTAATTTGCAGATAATCTGGGTACTTATCAGGTCGCCTCTTCAGATGCCTTCCCTCTTCTAACACAGTTGACCACATTGTGCTTTTTTATATTAAAATGGAGAACTCCACTATAAGCAACTGACCAGAGAGTATCTTTCTCTGGCAAAACTTCAGCTGTGTATTATTTTAGTAGACATGCTTTCTTATATATTTGGGGGTATCAGTCAAAAGAAATATACTCTCTCAAAGCTGTTTGATCTTCAGGGTTGACAGATTTTATTAAAGTTAGATTATGCTCAGTGACTCCTTTTATTGCCTGTCTGACTGAGATAATGTACCTAACTGTAGTTGCTGTCTCTGTTTGGGAATTGACATTTTGAATCAGAAGTCCTGAAATGGATCTGTTAAGTTTTGAAGTTCCAGCTCTAGGAAGCATAGGTATGGAAGATTTTAGATCTTGGGCTTTAATGTTCAGAGCTTTTCTTTCAATTTAGAAGGTAATCACTGGGGTTTGGGGATTTAGCTCAGTGGCAGAGTGCTTGCCAGTTCCGCTTGCCAGTTCCATCCTCAGCCCTAAAAAAAAAAAAAAAAAAAGGTAATCACTGGAATTTAAATGAAAATTTGATTTGCTCATTTGCCAATTAATTCTCATTGTGCAACATTATTTTTATTTGAAAGGCCTGAATAGCTTCAGTTAAGGATCTTTCATATTAATTGTAATCTTTCACAGAGTATGAAAAGTCAAATTTAGGATTTCTAGATTTTCGAGATCTTGCAAAGATTTTAACTCATTGATAACATTGCTAACATTTAATTGCTAACATTTATACCACTTTATAAATTTCCAGCTAATGAATGTATAAGAAGTTTATTATTTAAGTGTATCGCTCAGATAGTTTCCAGATGAGAATCTTATTTTTCAGTCATTAATAAGAACAGTAATGATACTAAATAATTACAAAATGGCCTTCTGTTTCATCTTCCTTATTTACCAGTTAAGAAACACAATTTTAAAAAAAGAAATATGAATGTTTGCATCAAGTTCAGAAAATCTGTATCAGTTCTTATAGGTTTACTTTTTGAGAGTCTACTTTTACTGTTGGTCAAAGTAATTTCTTTCAAGAAGTCAAGAAAACTCCACTAGGGATGGATTTGCTTAGAGCTCTAGCGGAATCATCCTGCCTCAGATAAGATATTTTTACAGCTGTATTGTGCTTCATAATTTATGAAGCAGTTTCATATAATTTCTCACTTGACATGACAGTTTGGAAGTAGACAGGATAGGCACTATACAATCCACATTTCTTAATTCATTAAGAATTTTAGATTATGGGGCAGGCTGGAGCGGTGGCTCAGTGGTTACAGCACTTGCCTGGCATGCTGGGTTTGAGCCCAGCACCACATACACAGTAAAGTATCAGAGTAACAAAAGCCACGTGAAAAACTAAATAAAATTAATTCTCTTCACTGTACTTTTTTTCTCTCTTAAAAAAGAAAAAGAATTTTAGGTTATTTATAGTATTATCTTTGAGGGCTAGAGTTTTTAGTTCAGTGGTAGTATGCTTGCGTAGCATGCCTGAGGCCCTGGGTTCCATCTCTAGCAGTGCAAAAATACGTGAACAAAGTATCACAAATTAGAGGAAGAATTGGGATCAAACTTTTGCCTTTAATTCCTGGTCTGAGCTGTTCTTGTTTACATCATCCAGTGAGGACTTCTTCCGTGGACTTTTGGGTTTCAAGGTTGAGAAATCTTTGTTGAGCAGCTCTTGAGTATTCAACAAGTACAGTTTTCAAGAATTCTTTACCCAGAGGTTAGACTCTGTAATTATAGCCACGATTATCTGATTTTTATCTGCCAGAAAGCAGGATTATAGGTAAGTAACCTGCTTAATTTATTGAATGAAATACTTTTCATATATGCTGTTTTAAAGAACATGTTGGTAATGTGTCTATGAAGAACAAATTGGGAAAATTAGGAGAAACTATAACCATAGCTTAACTTCAAATAAAGAACGTGGCTAATTTGAGAAGAATATTATGGGGAGTTTTAGAATGCATTAAGTATGTTAAAGTCATAGGTCACTGTGGCAAACTCTCTCATGGTGCACTTTCTCAACTCTTTGGAGAAAAGCTATAGAATACCAAGATTGACCTCAAGTCATTTGGCACAGAGATTAATGGGACAAGGGAGGTGGCTGCCTTAAGTATAAAATTTTTCATTTAGGGAAAAGTCATTGACTACTCAAATATTCAGTATATTCTTTGCCTTTTCCTTTGAATGCTAGCATTTTTTATTTCTACTAATATTATTGTTTCTAAAAGTGATTGTTTGCTATAATCCAAGTATATTTGTACCGAAGTGTACTTTAAACCTTTTCTTCATTTAGATTCATCTTTGTTGACAGAGGTTTTGTAGTGATGCTTTTCTGATACAACTGCCAGAATAAGTTGTGTGTGTCCTCCCCCACCCATTGGTGTATTAAGATTTTGGGCACCTTTTATATATATATATATATATATATATATATATATATATATATATATTCTTATTCTGTGGCTTCTTATTAATGTCTTCATTTCTGTTGACTTTCATTAGTCACTTGCATTGTCATGATACTTTCATATAGTAACTCAGTCTTACCCTCTAATTGACTGCTTTTACTTCTCTTTGAACTTGGAAACCAGAATAATCAAGTGTGTCAGAATTGTATTACATGATTTGTACATATGTACTGAGGAGTTTCTCTTTGAATGAATACATATGTCTTAGGGCATGAGGTGTTTGTTTTGATTGTATGTTTGTTTGTGTTCTGGTGTGGAGACTGTGTTACATGTAAGTTACCAGATACCTAAATTTGAGTAAACAACAGTTATTTCTTTGCACATGGTTAAGAAAAGCATCATTTAACAATGAAACCCTCATTAAATAATTATTATTTATCTACCATTTTGAGAGTAATTAAATTAGCCTAGAGTAATTAAATTAGCCTAGCATTTAATTGTATAAAATTCAGTTATTTTCATCAGTAGTATGATGGAAAAACTATTTTGCCTTCTATACTTACATCATATTCAGTATTTTTCTTCTGATAGCAGATGTGTAGGAAAAATCAACTATTCTTACTTAAGAACATCTCTGACCAGATGTGTAGGTGTTGTCCCATATCGATCAATTCTCTGACTCTACTAAAGTATCCTACAGTTTAGGTAAATTTCTTAACACTAGCTGGAGTTAGTGCTTACCTACAGGTTGAGGGCTGGATCCCACAAGGCTGCTCCCTACTTTAGGTCCTTAAGTTAGCCACAATTTGTGTCTTACCTGGCTTCATTTCAGAGGTTCCTACCACACCCTCCCATTGTTCGTTAGAACAGCTCATAGACCCCAGGAATACAATTTATTTTTTAATGATTAATTACAAGGATTATTTTAAAACAGATGAAGAGATAAATAAGGCAAGATCCTGGAATGGTCCTAAGCATGGGAGCCTTTTTTCCCTTTGCAGTTTGTGTGTGACACTCTCACAGTCCATAGATTTGTTTACCAACCTAGAAGTCCCACAAACCCTGTCTTTTACCAAGGCTTCATCACTTATGAATGATTGACTATTAATTCAATCTTTGACTTCTTTGCCTGACCCGAGGACAAGGTTTGAGGCTGAAAGTTGCAGGCTTCTAATCGTGGTTTGGTAACTGGTCTCTATCCAGGAGTCCACCATATTGGGACAAAGGATGTTCTTATTACCTAGGAAATTCTAAAGGATTTGAAGGTTTGTGTTAATCACTCCTTTGACTCAGGAAAGTATGGGTATTAGTAAACTGGGGTAAAGACTGTGTGTGTGTGTCTGTGAGCGTGCGCACGTGCATGTGTGCATATGCATAATCAGGCTTAAAAATGTATTTATTACATTCTAGTAACCAGAGTATACCATATATACTATTTTTGTGATGAGTCAGTTCATCAGGTATTATAATGTACTGTGGAAAATGGAAAGATCTGTCTTTTATAACTATTTCGTTTCCCATTTTTATTTTTATTTATTTATTTTTTTTTAACAACTTTATTTAGTTTTTCACATGGCCTCAGTTGCTCCAACACTCAGTTGTGTACGTGGTGCTGGAGTTTGAACCCCGGTCCTCGTGCTTGCCAGGCAAATGCCGAAACCGCTGAGCCACTGCTCCAGCCCTCGTTTCCCATTTTTAAATGGGATCTTTTTTTACTTCATTTTTTTTGTTTTTTTAAAGAGAGAAGGACAGAGAGAGACAGAGAGAATCAATTTTTATTGAGTTTTTCACATGGCCTTTGTTGCTCTGACACTTAGCTGTGTACATGGGTGCTGGGGTTTGAACCTGTGTACTTGCGCATGCCAGGCAATCCCTGTAACTGCTGAGCTACCGCTCCAGCTCCAACTTCGTTGTTTTTTAAAGCATTCTAATGGAAAGCTGCTTCTGCCTCTTAAATCTCTGATTTTGACACAGGGAAAAGCTTAAAGTGGCCAGAGAAGACTGAGTAATAATTTTTCCAGGGTTTTCTTAGTAGGCAGGATATTTTTGTCTTATCTTCTTTTCCTTTGCCTTTCATTCCTTTCTTTTTGTACCTGGGATTGAACCCAGGGGCACTTTACCACTGAACTACATTCCCAGCTATTTTTTTTTTTTTTTTCCTGTTTTGAGTCAGGTTCTTACCAAGTTACGGAAGCTGGTCTTAAACTTGCCGTCTCCTCTCCTTAGCCTCCCGAGTTGCTGAGATTACAAGTGTGTGTCACTATGCTGGCTAGTAGGTAACATTTTCTGTAGTATACAATGATTTAATTTTCACATGTCCAGTAATCTTGTGTTGGGTGATACACGTTCTAAATATTTTGTTGATTTGATTTGATTGTTTGGTACTAGGGAATGAACCCAGAGGCATTTTACCACTGAGCCACATTCCCCAGCTCCCCACACCCCAGCCCCCCACTTTTTTTTTTTTTTTTTTTTTTAGATAGGGCCTTACTAAGTTGCTTAGTATCTCACTAAGTTGCTGAGACTGACCTCAAACTTGTGATCCTCCTGCCTTAGCCTCCTGAATTTATTTGTTTTTGACAGTCAGTTTGAGAATAAGCATGGATCTGTTAAGCTTGTGCATTTATTATTAGGGGAAGACCAGTTTAGTTTATACTCCAGTTCTAGTTTAGCCTTACTTTTATGTTATGACCTTTCTGTGTCTTATATAAAGAGTCTTAATTATGTCTATTTGAAGCATATGTCATTCTAGCCTTGTGAGGATACTTTGTGTTGTGTATAGATCCATGATAATTGGTCTGTGGAGTTTCTTGTTATGTGTGTGCAACTTCGTGTTCAGCCATAGGCTCTATGCAGATTCTTTGTTTTTTTCTTGGTTATTTCTTTCTCTTTGGTGGTCTGTCCCACATATTCTGTCTGCTTCAGCTTCCCCAAACTCTGTTTTTTGTGTTTCTCTCTGTAAGACACCTTCTTGTTGCATTGTACTGACTGCCCTTCCAAGTGGAAAATAAGAGTGACGTAGACCTTTTCTCATTTATTTGAGCTCTCATAGATCACAGTTCTGCCCTGTTATCCAATAAATGAAAAGTTACTTCTATATTTTCTCCAGTTTACTAGTTGTGTATGGAAGAAGAGTCATTAGGTGTCAGATATTCTGTCACTACTGTAAGCAGACATCTCTCATTTAATTTTGTGGACCTCAAACCTAGGGCTCCCCTACCTCCAAGCTACATCCTCGGCCCTTTTTGTTTTATTTTTGAGACAGGGTCTCACTAAGTTGCTCAGGCTTACCTAGCACTTTAGATCTTCCTGTCTCAGCATCCTGCGTTGCATCACCACACCTGGCACTTTAATTTTAATATGCACTAGGTATGTTTCCTTATCACACTTTTCTCCCAGCCTGCAGTTTGACCATTTGGTGGTAGTAATAATAATAACAGTAATAACTATTAATTATTATTATTGTATCAAATCCAGGGCCTTGCATGTGCTAGCCCACTGAGTTATATCCTCAGTCCTGGAAAATTTTTTGTTGTTGTTATTTACACTCCAGTGACATTGAAGGCTGACTTCTGTTTATACCTTAAAAATTCATTTAAAAAAATGAAAAAATTTCATTTGAGCAATTGTTTTATAAAGAAGCTGAAGTGAGAAGAACTGAAATAATAGGAGTTTTAATTAAAGAATGAAGTTGACTTGATATTTTAAAATTTATTTTGGTTAGGTGTTGCTGTGATTGCAGCAGAAGTAAAAACTGGTCTACTGTTTGAGATATAGTTGATGAGAAGGAGTGAAAGAGAAAATGACACCCAAACATATGAACAGTGTTTATTAGGTTTGAATAGGACATCCCAAGAGATTAAGGAGTGGGCTTTTGTTATTTTTCATATACTCTTCAGTACTTTTTTGCTAGTCCAAATTTACTGTATAATATTTTCAAAAAGCCATGTGATTTGATTATGCTCCTAAGGTGACAGTTTACTACAATATCTGGTCAATGATTTTTTACTTTTTTTGTATTTATTTAAAAGAGGAGACAGAGGAAGAAAGAATCAGTTTCATTTAGTTTTTCATGTGGCTGTTGTTGCTCTGACACTTAGTTTGTATACATGCCACTGGGATTCAAACCTGGGTCCTCCTGCATGCCAGGCAAGCACTGTAACCCCCGAGCACCACTCCAGCCCAAATTTAGAGTATTTTGAAGAAGTTTATTTTCCCTGGTACTGCAGTTTTTACCACTTAAGTTGGAAAACTTTGTTTCATCTTTTCTCTTTGCTACTTTTCATTTGTTCTACATTATCATTCCTCTTATTTTTTTATTCAGTCACATATTTTAACTAAATGTTTTCACAATACAAAAGCAGAAGGTAATTTTATGTTGAAACTTCTAGTTGGGAGGAAAGTTGCCAGTAGTTTACTGGTAATGAGGGTGGGAGATGAGATTGAAAAATATTATAGTCAAAAGTATCTTTTTTTTAGGTACTAGAAATTGAACCTAGGGCCTTATTCATCTTAGGCAAGTGCTCTGCTACTGAGCTGTATCCCCAGTACTTTTTTTTTTTTTCCTAATGCCACCATGTATATTTTATTGTTCTTTTTCTTAAAAATAACATTAGGATTCATTTTGACATAATTATAGAAGCATGGAATAATTGGCCAGTATTTCACCTTTCCCTCCTTTCTTCCCTCCCCTCAATGTCTTCCCTCCGCTCTACTGATCTTTCTGCCATTTACTTACAGCTTTTTAAAAATTAGTATCATGTCATCCCCAGTACTTTTATTTTTAAATTCTGAGACAGGGTCCCTGTACGTTATCCAGGCTGACTTCAAACTTTGGGTCCTGTTGCCTCAGTTTCCCAAGTAGCTGGAATTATAGGTATGCACATGCCCAGCTTTATTACATTTTGAACATTCGTTGATTCCTCTCACCCTGCATTCTCATCAGACTAAACCTTGAATTATTCTATTCTTTAGTTCTGTTCTTTCACTTGGGGCCTTCTCATATGCCTAGCTGCTTACTCTAGTTTACTTTATCCCATTCCCCTGGTTATTGTCCCTTGTCTACAAAGAGAAGAGGTTCTCTCGATGTAGACATCACATTCTCTGAGAAATCTTTCTTTTCTCTCCAAGGTTGATTATAGGCAATTATAATTGATTGTGAATGCATACAGTAGGCCTTAGACCTTTTGAGGGAATCATGTCTTTCTTGTTGGGTGATGAATCAGTAGAAAAATTTGAAGCTTTGTCCTACTTTGAGATGTCAGAAAAACATGTAGTATAGTAGAAGCTTTTAATACTATTGTTTTGACTTTGAAGATTCTGAACTTACATAGTGTTTATGATTTATTTTTATTTGAAAAAAATCTGGGTTTTAAATTTTCAGAAGAATAGATGGATAAGCATGATTCACAGTTCATAAAACTTAGGTATGGAGAAAGATGAGGGGGTCTTGCCTTTTTGTGTATATCTGTTCTGATAATGATTTTCATTAGAGGATAGTACTCAACTTTTTCTGTGTAAACTCAGTTAGATTTTAGAAGTAATTATATGTGACTTCTGTGCCTTTGGAGTTACTGTGAAATGACAACACACACAGGGCTTAACAGATACAGTGTGGCTATATTTGAAGTGTGTTACTTGTTATACTATTAGTATGATTACTAACAGTATGATTACTAACTTGTCTTTATTATATGAAATTTTGGTGTATTTGCAATATCAAAATAGGAGGTGAATGTTTTAGATGTTACAGTGGATAAAATCACAGAATGGCTTATATAAAACTCTGGAGTGGGGCTGGAGAGGTGGCTCAATGGTTAAAACGGTTGGCTGGCATGCTCAAGGACCCAGTTTGAATCCCTGCACCACATACACAGGGAAGCGCCAGAACTGCTGAGCCACAGGTCCAACCCCTCAAATTATATTCTTAATCAGTTAGTTGTCTATAAAATGAGATATGAGATCTTTATATATTGCTTGTAGATATGCACAGTGGTAAACCACCTCTGTGAAACAGCCTAGTGGTCCCTCAGTAAATTAAACTTAGAATTTGTTTTGCCCCAGCAAATTCCATTTTTAGATACATGTCCCAAAGAATTAAAAATAGGTTTTTAAACAACTTGTACACATATTCATAGTAGCACAGTTGCAGTAGTCAAAAGGTGGAAGCAACTCAATGTCTATTAACTGATGAGTGGATACACACAACAAATATTATCAATATAATGGAATATTTTTCAGCCATAAAATGGAGTGAGGTACCCTACGTGGTATAACATGAATGAATTTTGAAAACAATATGTTAATGAAAAATGTCAGAAACAATAGGTCATATATGATTATGTTCGTATGAAATAACCAGAATATGCATTTATAGAGGTAGAAAGCAGATTAATATTTGCCAGGGGCCACGGAGTGAGCAGAGAATGAAAAGGGAGTACTTATCTTTATCGGATTACCTTTTTGGATGATGAAAATGTTTTGGAACTAGATAGCTGTACAACATTGTAAATGTACTAGATGCCATGGAATTGTGCTCTTTGAAATGATTAAAATGGTAAATTTTATATTATGAAAATTTTTCCACAATAAAAATCTAAAAACAAATTATAAAGGGATTATGTGGGTGCTAGTCTATGTGTGAGATAATCTGTTGGGAGTTAGGAAGAAAATGTGATTTGTATTTTTGTTCTCATTCTTAAGGGTTTTTTTTTTTGGCATGTGCTTATAATATATTTAAGTACAGCGAATAATTTACAAGTGGATATACATAGATTAACAGCATATCTCAAATTTTTTATTTCATTGTTTTACCAGTAGAAGTACTTTAGAGCAAAAAAAAAAACAGCTATTATTTTTAACAAGGAATAAACAATTACAGGTGAATCAATTTTTTGCCTTAGAATTTAGAGGAAGTTTTTAAAGATGGTATTAGATTCTGTTGAAATGGACACGTAGAATCCTAATAATGCACTTAGAGAAACAGCAGGGCTCCGCTGGCATTCACTTGACATCTTGAAAATAACTTGGATTGCCTTTAGCCAAATTGTGTTCAGTATTATAATTGGACTGACATTTTAAATAAGACTGTTGTCATCAGAAGAGCACCAAAGTGGTTTTGGGAATTAGAGAATTGTGAATATTCGTTATACTGAGAAGCTGTGAAGCCAGTAGTACCAGTGATAATGATAATAAATATGAACACTAGGTATTTAAAGAAAAAGCATTTTTTTAAAAAGAGGGAGGGACAGTGAAAAAGAGAATCAATTTTATTTAGTTTTTCATTTGACTTTCGTTGTTCCAACACTTCGTTGCATATGTGGTGCTGGGGTTTGAACTTGCATCCTGCAGGCCAGGTAGGCACCATAACTACTGAGCCACTGCTCCAGCCCCAAGAAAAAGCATTTTTAAAGGAAAAAAAAATCTTGAATTCTGCAAGGGCTGGCTAAGGAAGCATTGCTGACCAATTAAAAATTTTAAAGGAATATATTATTAGATAAAGTCAACTTTATTAAAATCACAGTTTTAGATTTATAGAAAAATTATGAAGTTAGTATGTTAGTATAGTTAGTATGAAGAGAGTTCCCATATACTCTCTACCGCTTCCTCTTTCAGCATCTTATATTAGTATGGTATATTTGTTACAATTAATGAACTGATGCATTATTATTAACTGAAGTATACACATTATTTAGAATTACTTTATTTTTAGCTTAATGTTAATTTTTTTCCTAATGTCATAATTTTTAAGGCTTTGGGAAATGTTAAGGAAAATGTTGGTAATTTCTAAATAGCATTTCATCATGATTAATTACCTTTGATAAATCTATCTAAAGTTTTTTCAAAAGTAAAGCTTTCATTTTAAGAACAGTGAGGTATTTATCACAAGTATAAGAAATTTAAATAACATACTATAGTATGTTTTGAGTTACATTATGTCAAAACCTATTAAAATTTAATTTTCTTTCTTTTTAAAAGAGAGAGGGACAGTGAGAGAGAAAGAGAGAAACAATTTTTATTTAGTTTTTCATGTGGCTTTCATTGTTCCGAGAAATCGTTGTGTACATAGTTCTGGGGTTTGAATTCGCATACTCATGCGTGCCTGGCAAGCGCTATAACCACCAAGCCAGCACTCCAGCCCCCTAAAATTTATTTTTCTTAATGGATTAAAATAATTTATTTCATGATGTTGGAATTATGGGGACTAATTTTGCATGTTTCACGTTTCTGTCCTTTGTGTTATAGAATAAATAAAATTTATTCTAATAAAGATGTAAGAATTTTTTAAAAACATTTTTAACCAAAAGGAAAGAATAGGAACTTTAATATTTTCATGCTGTGCTTAAGAGGAAAGAATACTAAGCTGTGCAATCAAGAGAGTCTTAGCCGTTATTTGATCTCTTTGAATTTCCTGTCCTCAGGTGTAATACAAAGATGTTGTTCTTATCCTTCTTGGCTGACTGGCAAATGAATCCAGGGTTTTGTGCTTGCTGGACAAATGCTCTGCCACTGAACTACAACCCCACCCCCAGAGCTTATTTGGAATGGTATCTTGTAGTTGTAATATTCTGTGATAATGTGACAGCTACAGTTGCTATTTTGGTAATTTTTCTTAATATTTTTCTCCTAGGCATAGACTGTAGCCCTTATTATAGTATTGGATCTGTCTTGACAAATTATGTCAGAACATTCAGTGGCTAAATAATCAGATTTTGAAAAACACAATTTATTCTCTTTTCTGTTTTTTAGTGCCATTTCATCAATCAGTATCTGTAACTGGAAGATCTTAGTTAAGATGCACATTTAAAAATAATCTCCCCCTTACTAAATATATTTTTCTGTTTATTAGTTTTAACTTTTTTTGGGAGGGGCAGGGCTTGCTTTAAAAGATTTCAGTCAGCTTATACTTTCTGGTTGCACTGCATAGTTTTAACTGTTTCTTTTGCCCTTTGAATTTTTTTTTTTTTTTTTAAAGAGAGGGACAGAGAGAGAATAAGTTTTTTTAGTTCTTCATGTGGCTTTCATTGCTGTGACATTTTGTTATGTATGCGGTGCTGGGATTTGAACCCACATCCTTATTCATGCCAGGCAAGTGCTGTAACTGCTGAGCCACCACTCCAGCCCCTCCCTTTGAAATTTTTGATGTCAAAAATGCATTATAGAATATAATAAAAGAGATCCTAGTTTTAAAAATTGTAGTGTGTGTTCCATCTAGGTGAATTGTCAACATATAGGTTTAACCCTTTTTAGCATATTAACACTCTTTTTTTTAATTAGAGAATCATTTTTTTATTTAGTTCTTCACATGACTTTCCTTGGTGTGACACTTCATTGTGTATGCAGTGGTGGGGTATGAACCTGTGTCCTCCTGCATGCTGAGCAAGCACCATAACAGCTGAGCCACTACCCTCTCCCCAGGAGTAGCACCCTTGGTTATGTGTTGGTATGGGGCCAGGAAGTGTTGCAAGTAACAGAGAAGGTCAGAAGAAAAGGGAAAGGCCCTTGACTGAATATCTTTATTTTATTCTAAGTAAATATCTTAATTTCATTTTTTTCCTTTAAAAAATCTGTTTACCTTTTTTCTCTTCTTCACACTGGTATAGCAACACTAGAGATGAACTAGTTTGGTTCCTCTGTATCTACCCTCCTAGGCACAGACTAAGAAAAACTTCAGCTAGGTGTGGTGGTGCACACATGTAATCCCAGTGGCTCAGGAGGCTGAGGCAGGAGATTGCAAATAGTTCAGGGCTAACCTCAGCAACTTAGACACACTAAGCAGCTTGATGAGATCCTGTCTCAAAAAATAAAATGGTCTGTGGATGTAGCTCAGCGGTAAAGCGCCCCTGGATTCAATCCCCCAGCACCAAGAGAAAACAAAGAAAAATAAAAATTTCAATTATGAGAAGTGGGTTTTAACCTTTTTAATATTTTAAGAAAGGGAAATAGTGGAAAATAAAAAACTTTATTTCAATTAAGTGTATTCTTTGGTTAGAATATGAAAGTATAACTTCGCTGAATGCTAGTGAAAACAAGTTTGTGTTTCAGAGAACTGTCAATTATGATTACATTTTTCTGAGGATGGAAGTCATCTGTGTATTCTGTTTTATTAGACTTTTGTGTTTAGTTCTAAAGGCCAATAATGTAGGAAGAAGTTACCAACAGCTACATGCCTTAATCATTCACTAAGGCAAAATGTGATAACTTAACAACCCAAAGAGTTGATAAAAGATCATTAGACACTAGTTTATGTTGGGCATACTCTGTGATTATTATAAATTTTTTTGTCATCAATAATTTTCTTTTTCCATTATTTTAGGTATTAAAAACACAGTTTTTAGTTTTTAAACTTTTTTTTAGCTGACAAACATTGTATATATTTATGGTTTACAGTGTGGTGTTTTGAAATAATGTATACAGTGTGGAATGGTGAAATCAAGCTTATATATGCACTACCTTATGTACTTATTTTTTTGTGGTGAATACTTAGAATCTATTCTTAATAATTTTTAAGTATAATTATTAATTATAGTCACCAGATTGTTGTATCTTGAACTTATTCCTCTTGTGTGATTAAAAGTCTGCATCCCTAATCCTCCTGCTCACCAGTCCCAGGTTACCAGTATTCTACTCTCTGCCTCTGTGAATTCACCTTTTTTTGATTGTACATTCAGGTTGAGTATCCTGTATCTGGAATGGTTAGAACTAAAAGTGTTTCAGGGGGCTGGAGCGGTGGTGGAGCTTGCCTGGCATGCGTGACTATGCAAGTTTGAACCCCAGTACCACATACAAAACAGTGTTGGAGGAATGAAAGTCACATGAAAAACTAAATAAAAATTGCTTCTCTTTTTCTACCCCCTCACTGTCCCTTTTAAAAAAAAGTGTTTCAGATTTTGGATTTTGAATATTTGCATATGTACAGTGGGCATGGAATCCAAGTCTAAAGCCTTATACAGGTAACTGAAGGTAATTTTATACAATATTTTTAGTGCTGTTATCAAATGAGGTGAAATTTTCCACTTGGGACATCATGTCAATAATCAGAAAGTTTCTAATTTTGAAACATTTTTGATTTTTGGATTAAGGATTCTGAAACTGTTAAATGAGACCTTGTGGTGTTTGTCATTGTGCACCTGGCTTATTTCACAAAACACATTGCCCTCAATATTAATCTATATTGTCACAAATGCTGTAGTCGATGTGGTAGGCCAGACATCTCCTTGATGTACTAGTTTTATTTCCTTTGGATACATACCCATAGTAGTGACATTGCTGGATCATATGGTAGTTCTATTTTTAATTTTTTGAAGAACATCCATATAGTTTTTTATAATAGTTGTATTTATTCACACTCCCACCGTGGTGTGCCTGGGTTTCCTTATTCTCCTGGACTTTTATCTTTTTATTAGTAGTTATTAGGACGTGATACCTCCTTGTGGTTTTGATTTGCAGTTCCTTCATGATTAGTGATACTGAGCATTTTTCATATACTTGGTTGTCTTTTGAGAAATATCTGTTCAGGTCCTTTGGTTTTTGGTTTTCATTTTTGGTATTGGGAACTTAACGTAGGCATTCTCTGCTGCTGAACTACATCCCCAATCCGTTTTTATTTTGAAGCAGGGTTTTCCTAAATTGTTGTGATCCTCAGCCTCCCAAGTAACTGGGATTACAGGCATGTGCCACCATGCCTGGCCTTTTGTTTGCCTTTTCCTCCCTCCCTCCCTCCCTTCCTTTCTTTTTTCTTTCTTTCTCTCTCTTTCTTCCTTTCTTTTCTCCCTACTCTCTTTCTTTCTTCCTAGAATATGTGTATTAATTGTTTTCATCTGTTTTTTTCCTTTATTTGTTTGTGTATGTGTTGCACCAAACCATGGGATTTCTCGAATGCCACATAAGGAATGCCACACAAGTGCTCTACCCCTCAGCTACCTCTCCAGCCTGTTTGCCTACTTTCATTGGTTTGTTTTCTTGTGTTCCTTATATATTTTGGCACTTACCTCATATGTGAGGTATGGTTTGTTAATATTTTCTTCCATTCTGTAGATTGTATATTTAATTAGATAATTATTTCCTTTGTTGTATAAAAACTTAACTTGTTTTTTTGATACTGGGAATTGAACCCAGGGCCTCACACATGCTAGACAAGTGCTCTACTGCTCAGCTATATATCCTCAGCCCTGCACAGAAGCTTTTTAGTAATCCCAATTTTTTGCGTTCACTTTTGTTTCTTATGCTTTTGGAGACCCGTCCAAAAATCATTGCCCAGACCAATGTTATGGAACTTTCCCCTATGTTTTCTTCTATTAGTTTTACAATTTCAAGTCTCATGTTTATACTTTTAATTTATTTTTAGGTGATTTTTATTTGTGACATAAGATAAAGTTCTAATTTCATTCTACATGTGGGTTATTAAAGAGACTGTTCTTTCTAAACATGTGGATTTGTTTCCAGGCCCACTCCATTGGTCTGTTTTTACATTAGTACAATGCCATTAGGATTATCATAGCTTTGTAATATATTGATGTCTGTATGATGGCTCTAACTTTATTCTTTTTATTCAAGATTTCTTTGACTATTTGTGGTGTTTTGTGTTTCCATACAAATTTTAGGATTTTATTTCTGTTTTTATAAAAAGAAAATGACATTGGAATTTTGGTAAGGATTGCATTTGAATCTGTGGCTCACTTTAAATAGCGTGGACATGGGGTTGGGGATTTATTTAGCTCAGTGGCAGAGCACTTGTCTAGCATGTGCAAGGCCCCGAGTTCGGTCCTCAGCTCTGAAAAAAAAATAGTATGGACATTTTAACAATGTTAATTCTTACCATTTCTTTCATTAATATTTTATCATTTTTCAGTGTATGGATCTTTTACCTTCTTAGTTAAACTTATTCCTGAGCATTTAAAAAAATCTGTCATTAAATAGGATTATTAATTTCTTTTTTTGGATAGTTCGTTGTTAGAGGATAATTGTACTACTGGTTGTTTGTGTGTGTTTGTGTGTGTGTGATGTTGTTGTATCGGTTCTGAGGATTTAACCCAGGCCTCACACATGCTAGGCTCTACTTTGAGCTGCACCCCCAGTCCTGTACGCTGGTTTTGTGTCTTGCAATTTCATTGAATTTATTTATTTTTGCTGGGGTGTGTGTGTATGTGAGGGTAGAATATTTAGGTCATATTATTTATAATTAAACTTTTTTCTTTCAAATTTATAATGCCTTTATTTCCTTTTCTTACCTAATTTCTTTAGTTAGGAACTTCATTATATACAAGCTTCAAGAGTGAACATCCTTTCTTTTTTCCTGATCTTAGGGGAAAAGCTTTCCCCTTCACACATTATGACATTAGATGTATCTTGTTAAATGTGAGCTTGTCATATGTGGCTTTTATTATGTTAACGTACATTTCTTCTGTATCTAATTTGTTGAAAATTTTTATCCTGAGAGAGTGTTGAATTTTGTCAAATGTTTTTCTGCACCTATTGAGATGTTCATAGGGTTTGTGTTTTTATTCTGTTAATGTGGTAGTTCACGTTTATAGATTTGTGAATGTTGAACCATCCTTGTACCTGGTGAAAATTCCTCTTGATCATGGTGGGAATGAACTTTTTTTTTTTTTTAAGCGAGTGACAGAGAAAGAGAGAATCAGTTTTATTTAGTTTTTCATGTGGCTTTCATTGCTCCAACACTTCGTTGTGTATTGTGGTGGTGGGGTTCAAACCCATGTCCTTGTGCATGTCAGGCAAATACTGTAACTACCGAGCCACCACTCCAGGCCCAGGAATGATCCCTTTAACGTGTTGTTGAATTTCATTTGCTAGGATTTTGTTGAGAATTTTTGCATCTGTAGTTCATCAGTTGTATTGGCCTTTAATTTTCTTTTTCATAGTGTGAACTGGCTTTGTTATAAGGGTAATGCTGGCCTTCTAAATTGAATTTTAAAGTATTCCTTCACCAGTTTTTTTGGAAGAGTTTGAGAATGATTCTTCATTATTATTATTTTAGAACAGAGTGATAGATAAAGAGAGAATCAGTTTTCATTTATTTTTCCATTTGGTTTTTGTATCTCTGAGACTTAGTTGTGTATGTGATGCTGGGTTCAAACCCAGGTCCTCCTTCATGGCCAGGCAAGTACTCAAACTGCTGAGCCACTGCTCCAGCCCTTTTCTTTTTTAAATGTTCAGTTGAATTCATTAGTGAAGCAATCTAGTCCTGGGTTCTCTTTGATGGGAGACTTTTTATTATTGATTTTTATTAAAATATTACTAATAGTCTTCTTTTTAATATGCTAGCTAATCTTTTGTAACTGAATTGTATTTTTACCTTTAGGATTTTTTTCATTTGAAGCTATCTAAGTGAAAATTTTTATCCTATACTTTTTTTTTTTTTTTTTAAAGAAAGAAACAACTTTATTTAGTTTTTCACACGGCCTTCGTTGCTCCAACACTTAGTTGTGTACGTGGTGCTGGGCTTCGAACCCGGGTCCTCGAGCTTGCCAGGCAAGTGCTGAAACCGCCGAGCCCCTATCCTATACTTTTTAGTTTTAAAAAGTGTGTGTGTGCATGTGTGCATGTGCATATTTCAGATGGAAAATAACAGGCATTCTTAGTTTTAACTGAAACAACATAGGTGACATTAGGAATATAGTTAAGTATAAATAGGGTGAACTGTTACCATCAAGTGCTTATTGAAATTTCTTGAATATACTAAGCTCAGACGTATTTATGTTCAGAAGTAAGCAGATATACTCAGCAAGGTGTAAGAGCTAGGAAATGGGTACTGAACTTAGGGGATTGAATTGCTTGATTTGTTTGTTCTCATGTGGTGTACTGGAAATATTGCTTCTGGTCATGACAAGATAAATTTTTTTTTTTAATTTATGGAGGCTTTAAAAATATATCTTATGGGGCTAGAGCGGTGCCTCAGTGGTTATAGTGCTTGCCCAGCATGCGTGAGTACACGAGTTCAAACCCCAGCACCACATACACAATAAAGTCTCGAAGCAACAAAAGCTGCATGAAAAACTAAATAAAAATTGTTTCTCTCTCTCTCTCTCTTTAAAAAAGTACGTCTTAAAAAATTGTTGGTGCTGGGTATTGAACCCAGGGGCATTCTAACACTGAGCTGTATCCCTAGTCCTTTTTATTTTTTATTTTGAAACCGGGTCTAGGTTGTTTACAGCCTAAGTTGCTGAGGATATCTTTGAACTTGCAATCGTCCTGCCTACTTTAATGAAATGTGCATATTGTTTGAAGGCCATCTATATTTTTATGTGCGTAAGTCAATTTTATTTATTTGTGGAACTCGTCATCACTTGAAGGTCAGTGTGGAATGGTGACAAATGCTTGGTGAAACAAGTCAAAGTGACATAAATTAATTATGTCAATAAGAAAGTGGTTTGGGCTGGAGCGGTGGCTCAGCGGTTTCGGCGCTTGCCTGGCAAGCACGAGGACCCGGGTTCAAACCTCAGCACCACGTACACAACTGAGTGTTGGAGCAACTAAGGCCATGTGAAAAACTCAATAAAGTTGTTTCTCTCTTTCTCTGTCTCTCTCACTGTCCTTCTCTCTTAAAAAAAAAAAATAAATAAAGTGTTTGCCAGGATTACCAAGATTTCTTGCTCTTCCCTATTCAGAATCTGTTATTGAAAATAGTCACCTAAAGTAACATTATGGTTAAGTTCATCCAAACTAATAGTTTGAGGGGAAAAGAACTTTAGTCAGTGTATATTTTATATTGTCTTGTTAAAATTATAGATTCCTGGGCCTGTGCTTAGGTTGTTTTAGAAAATTTGGGATAGGGAGTGGACACCTGGGGGTTTAACTTTTCGTCTTGAGGCTATGTATGCAGGTTCACTGGATCACTTTGAGAACCCCTGTCCTTACAAACTATCTTTTACTTTTAAGGGATTCCTGTGGCTCAACATTTGATGAGGTAGAAGAGAAATACATTTTTACTTTGCTTGGAGAAAGCTGTTATTGTGGAAAGAGAACATAGCAGAGATAGGTTAATTAGAACATTTTTTATCACTTCTTTGATTGTAAGAAACTGTTGAAATCTTGAAGATTTTGGGATGATGAGTTTGAAAATAGTCACTGTCTTTACAAATATGATTTTTTTTTTAGTGCCTCAATAGCCTAGCAGAAACTTGAATTGATATAATCCTGAAGCATTAGGCACGCTGTGGTATTAATTTTTTATTGTTTGACATAGTGATTTTTAATATATGTTCAATCCTAGGTTTGACTAATTTCAAAGAATCTTGAAGACTGTGTGAAAATATTACAGTGACCTTTTAATTACGCTCATAAATCATGTAAAAGTAATGATTGTGTCCAGAACTGCATCTATTTTCACTTGTGTTTAATTAAGTTAATTTGCCAGGCATGGTGGAGTCTGCCTTTCCAGATATTCAACAGGCTGAGGCAGGAGGATCATTTGAATTCAGGAATTCAAAACCAACCGTTTCAATGTGGTGAGAGATCTTCCTTGATTGCTGACGTTGTGACTCAGTATTCCCAGCATTTCAGTGCTTGACTGGGAGTGTGGCTCAGTGGCAGAGTGCTTACATAGCATATGCAAGTTCCTGAGTTTAATCCCCTGCATCACCAATACCAAATAAATCAATAAACAAGTATTTCAGGGCCAGAGTAAATCTTTTTGTTAAAGTCATTGCTTTAGTACTATTAACTCTTTAATTTCATCAGTTAACCAATATGCACTGTGAGCTGCTATTGCTTTGTTCTGAGTAGATGGACAACTGATCACTGACATAGAAGTAGATTCCTTATCTTTCTTTTTTCTGTTTGGTACCTGGGATTGAACCCAGGAGTGTTTTACCACTGAGCTACATTCCCAGGACTTCTTATGTTTTATTTTTGAGACAGGCTCTTGCTAAGTTGCTGAGACTGGCTTCGAACTGTAGTTTTTCCTGCCTTAGTCTCATTTGTTGGTGGGGTTATATGCTTGTATCACCAGGCCCAGCAGGGCATTATTCTCTCCCCTCTCACATTGCCTTTCCTTTTGAAGAAAAGGTAACCTTGCAAATTAATTGTTTCTAATTATTCATATTTAAGGGCTCCTTTGGTTTTTCTGTACCTTCCCTGTTTCACTAATTAGCTTTTGCTTCCTGTTTAAAATCTTTTAAACTTACTAAGCCACCAACTCACTCAGCAGATGCACTGTCTTTCTATTTCATGGAGAGAGTAAACGGAACTAAACTTCCTATATCAGCATCTTGCCATGAAACCTGCTTGTATATCTGCTTGTGTACCTATCCTGTGTGAGTACACATAATAGCCTATTGATTGTGCTCTTAGGAGTCAGATATAGGTAGATTTACATCTACCACATGGAATCTTGAAGTTTTACTTATCTTTTACTTATTTAATTTAGTACGAGGGATCGAACCCAGGGGCAGTTTACCACTAAGCCTTACCTCCAGCCCTTTTACTTTTTAATTTTGAGACAGGGTCTTGCTAAGTTGCTGAGCCTGGACAATCCTGCCTCATCCTCCCAAGTAGCTATAATTACAGGTGTGCTTGTCTGACTTATTTCTCAATATTTAAAAAGGTCAGTAATGATTATAGAACTGCTGGTGGTTGTGAAGGGCTTATCATAGTATCTTATAAATACCAAATCTTCAGTGCAAAATGATGATAATTATTTATTTTTAAACAAGTGGATGGAGACTTGTTTTTTTTTTTTCTTTTTTTTTCTTTTTAAGCTTTCTGTCAGGGAGTTTTGTCTCGTCCCTTCTTTTTTCAAAGATCTTGTTCTATTTATTTTCACTCTCAGCTGATTTTTTCAAAAGTCAACTTTCCTAGTGGCCCCTTTCTCATCAGCACTTAAGCATTTAAATTTTTTGTGGTGAAAAATCATCATTTTACCAGGTTTGGTGGTACATGCCTATAATCCCAGTGAACTCCGGAGGCTGAGGCAGGAGGATTTCAAGTTTGAAGCCACTTGCTTAGGGCCTCAGCAACTTAGACCGTGAGACACTGTCTTTTTTTTTTTCTTTTTCTTTTTGAGAGAGAGAGAATCAACCTTCATTTATTTCTTCATCTGGCCTTTGTTTCTCCAACACTTAAGTTGTATACGTGGTGCTGGAGTTTGAACCCAGGACCTTGCACATGCCAGGCAAGTACTCTTAATTGCTGAACTACCACTCCAGTCCTGAGACCGTGTTGTAAAATAAAAAAAAAGAGAGCTGAAGATGTAACTCGGTGGCTACATCCCTGGGTTCAGTCCCCAGTACCAAAACAATAAAAAATAAGAATAATTTATCCCATTTACTTTTTTTTTTGTCTTTTTTCTTTTCTTTCTTTTTTCTTTTTTCTTTTTATTTAGAGAGAGGGACAGTGAGAAAGAGAGAAACAATTTTATTTAGTTTTTAATGTGGCTTTTGTTGCTCCGAGACTTTGTTGTGTATGTGGTGCTGGGGTTTGAACTCATGTACTTAGGCATGCCAGGCAAGCACTCTAACCACTGAGCCACTGCTCCAGCCCTAACTTTTTTTTTTTTAAAGAGAGAGGAAAAGAGAGTGAGAGAATTAACTCTCCCCTACCCCTTCTGGTTTTTGCTTTTCCTTTTGTTTTTTTGCTGGGGCTCCAACTTGGATATGTCAGGCAAGCATTCTACTGCTGAACCACCTCTCCATCCCCTGTCCCATTTACTTATGCAGCTACTCTTCTGCTTATTTTCCTCTCTTCACAGCTGAATTTCTCTTTCTTTCTTTCTTGCTTTATTAGACTATTTTCCAATTTTTAAAAGAACATTTTACACCTATAAAAGGTATCAGTACTTTTAATTCCCCTCTTGTTCTTCACAGCTAAATTTCTTGAATAAGTTGATTTTATTTTCCATTTGTACTCTGTTCATTTCCACTTAATCCAAAACCATTGAAATCTAGCTTTAACCCCCATCAGTCCACTGAAGTGACTCACTAGTGTCTTTGTATGAAGTCCTGTGGATCCATTTCATTGTTTAGTCTTTGAGTTTTCATTTGCAGTTGGTTTTGATGGCTCTATCTTCCTTCTTGGAACACTTATTTTCAGTTTCTGTGATAATTCTTTTTGTTTAGACAGTCACCAGGTGCTGTGGGGGTATATCATAAATCTCAAGCTCACCCATTTGCCTCTTTCAGGCTCCATTCTTAATATAGTCCATCTTTCCTCTGGGTTATTACAATAACTTATGACCTGATCTTCCTTTAAGTGCCTTGCTCCACTCTAATCCATTCTTTTGTTCTTATATGAGTCATTTTTGTAAAATGCAACTTTTTTTGTTGTTGTTTTCATGCTTAAAACTCCTCCCCCGTAGCAAAACAAGTTTTGGCTTTACAGAGCTCTGAATAATTGATCCCTTTCTTACTTTGGAACATAGGTCCTTTTCATTGCCAGTCATACCCAGCTTCTTTCTGGTCTTGAAGTATCAATGCTTTGCCTAGAAGCATTTGTGAATAATGTTCCTTCTATTTGGAACAATCCTTGAGCTTCTTCCTTTCTGCTCCCTTTTTTCAGCTAATTCTCTGTCTTCATTCTGGTTTTAGTTGAAATTCTTTAAGGGTGCTGATTCCAATCCTCAAAGATTTTATTTGATGCCCTCCTATATTGTGTGCTTTTTTTCTGTAGCACTGAACTTTCATGTTTATTTATTAATGTTGCTCCCCTGACTGGTAACAGGAAAAGGCCCTTGTCTCTTTTGACCACCATCATATATATCTTCGATGCTTATTGCAGTACTTTAGTTGGCAAATGAATTAATGGGTCAATGAATGAGATCTTGCTAGTTCTCCAAGTATTTGGAACTGAGAGGAATTTCCTTTGGCATCAGAATATAGAAATTTTTACATGACTTATTTGAATGTCCTGTTTAAAGCAGATTGGTTTTCCTATGTATTTTCAAGAGTTTCTTGATGTCTTCAGCATTACTAGTTAGTTTCAGACAAATAATCTAGTCCACTTTGAGAGCCCTGTTTATTTTCTGTTTAGCTTTATTCCTACAGGGTAGCCATTAGGATCCCAGCCCTGCACAGGGATTGATTTCTGAGTCTGTCTTTGTTGGGCTGTGGACAGCACTTTTGATCTGTTCTACATTTTAGACTGTCAAAAGTACTGCTCAGCCTCTTGGCCTCCTGTCTTGTGTCAGTAAATTGCTCCAGGGTAAAAGATAAAGTATCCTTATCTTCCTAGTTTTTCTTTCTGGAGAGAGGGACAGTGTGGGAGAGACAAAAAGAGAATCAACTTTATTTAGTTTTTCATGTGGCTTTCGTTGCTCTAACACTGTTGTGTACATGGTGCTGGGGTTCGAACTTGCATCCTTGGGCATACCAGGCAAGCACGATAACCTCTGAGCCACTGCTCCAGCCCTCTTTCTAGTTTCTGTTGGATCTTGACCTTGTAATATCTCACAATTTTCTTAGCTCTTTTATGCTTTTAAGATTTTAAAATGTTTTTTTTCCAGCTTTTTATTGGTCGTTTTCAGTGAGGGGTTTGTTTGTAATAAGTTTGCCTAGATTATATTTTCCAGAAATAGAAATTTGTCCTTGCTGAGCAATTAATTTTAGTTATTTTACATTTTTTTATTAGCTTCCTTTTCAAAGTTAGATGCTCAGTTTTTGTGGCTTCCTATTCTCTGAAGATATTTTCTTGCCTGTCTTCCTCTTCTTTCTGTGCTGCTTTCTTTATGTGCTTGGTGATTGTTTAAGATGAGCTATTTGCTTTCTTTGGGAAAATCCATATGGCTTATTTTTTAGGCCTCGAATGAACATGTATTATTCTAGGAAGGGTTGCCTTTGCTTCTTTGGGCACCTTGGTAGAGTGTGGGATAGGGTAGGATTGTGTATCAATTCAGGACCCCTGCCATAAACTGCAAGTATGCTTTAGTATTTTGGAGCCAGCTGGGTTATATGATTTTGCAGTTCCCATAAAATCAATCTTCCTTTTTCTTTTTCTTTCTTTTAAGAGAGAGGGGGACAGAATGAATGCATTCAGGAAGAATGAATCAGTTTTGTTTAGTTTTTCATGTGGCCTTCATTGCCTGACACTCTGTTGTATACGTTGTGGTGGGGTTTGAGCCTGTGTCCTTGAGCATGCCCGACAAGTGCCATAACTGCTGAGTCACTGCTCCAGTCCCAGATGCATTAATTCTTACAATGCCGTACTTCTTTGGCTGTTTTTGGTGTATTTTATCAAACAGCATTAATAAAGTAATCTAGCTGCCTTGGAAAAGTTAGAGTAGTATGAGCATCTGTATATTTCCTTTAATTTCATCAGTTGTTAATAATTTAATACTTGTTTTTCTACCTTATTTTCTTATCTCCTCCTTTCCATCTAATATAATTGCTTGTTTAGTTGTTGTTGAGTCTTTTAAAAATAGGTAATAGACAACTTGGGAATCTGAGGGAGGAAAATTGCAAGTTCAAGGCTAGCTTGGGCCACTTGTCTAAATGTTTTGAAAAGTAGGGGAGGTTCTGGGATGTACTTCTGTGATAAAGCACTTGCCTAGAATGCACCACAGCTTGGGGAAAAGTGATGTCTACAGCTTTTTTATGTGTATGTGCTGTGATTGAATCTAGGATCTCACATATGCTAAGCAAGTGCTCTACCTCTGATCTACATCCCAGCTCTTACTATTTAATAGTAGTTAAGCAGACTTACTACTCTTTTTTTTTAAGAGAGAGAGAATCAATTTTATTTATTTTTCCATCTGGCCTTTGCTTCTCTGACACAGTTGTGTACGTGTTGCTGGGGTTTGAACCCTTGTCTTCGTGCATGCCAGACAAGTGCCCTAATCACTGAGTCACCACTCCAGCCCTAGACTTACTACTTTTACACTTTAGTATGTGTCTCCTAAAAACAAGGGCATTTTCTTGCATAACTTTATTATTTTTTTTAAAAGAGAAAGGGAAAGAATCAATTTTATTTAATCAATTTTATTTAATTTCTATTTAATTTTTCATGTGACTTTTGTTGCTCTAGCCCTTCATTGTGTACATGGTGCTGGGGTTTGAACCGCCTCCTCACACGTGCCAGGCAAGTACCGTAAACGCTGAGCCACTACTCCAGCCCTTTTGAATAACTTTAAATACCATTATCATACTGAAACAATTTAACATTGGTATAATAAATGGTATCACACACAATCTATATTTGAATTTTTTATCTTTTTCCATAGATGCCCATATTATAGCTCTTTTTCTTCCTGTAGTATCTAATCTGCCATTGTGCATTACATTTGCTTGTCATACCTCTATATCCTTTACAGAGGATGTAGAACAGGGGTTAGCAGACTTTTTCATAAAGGACCATATAGTAAATATTTTAGCCTTTGGGTATGTCTTTTCCTCTGCAGCTCCTTCACTCTGTCCATTACACAAATGAGTTGTCTGTATTCCAATACAACTTTATAAGCCATAGGTCGTAGACTCGGATTCAAACAGGCTCCCATTTTTTGTGTGTGTGTTTAATGACTTTTTTTTGGCAGAAGTGTTTCTAATTTGAGTTTTTAAAAATGTTTCCTCATTCCCTTTTTTTAAATACAATTGCCCATGTAATCTTAAGAATTATTTCTACAATAGAAACAGAAATCTGATTCTTTGAAAAAGATTGTGGTACTGTTGAAAATGAATTTTTTTCCTTTGCCTTTTTCCTTTTATCCAACTCTCCCTCTCTCTTATTTTATTGATTACTATATATATAATATTACTTCCTAGAAATTAGACAGTAAAATTAATTTCTTTGTCACTGATTCCTAGGTATTATCTTTCAGATATCAAGATTCTATCTACATACTACTACTACTGTTTTTTAAAAGAGGGCAATAGAATGAGAGAGAGAATCAATTTTATTTATTTTTTTGCTTTGTTTCTTCAACATTTAGTTGTGTTGACACTTAGTGTTGGGGTTTGAACCCAGGTCCTCGTGCATGCCAGGCAGGCTCTCCCAACTGCTGAGCCGCCACTCCAGCCCACCTATCTACTTCTTTATATAAGAGTTTTTGTATTCACAGAAATGCATTAAAATTCAAGAGGACTTAGATGCCGAAAAATATTCAAAATATTGTAGATATACATTTGAGGGTATTTGTACGTTAGCCAAATATAATTCTATGATAGAAAGGCTAAAATTGTCTATGTTGAAGGCATTGAAACAAAAGTAAGCACTTCTATGCTACAGATCAGCTCACTGTGCTTAGCACTGCATAAGATTCAGTTTTAGAAATAGATGCCTTAAAATTTTTATAAATTTAATACAAAGTTGTCCTTATGGGAATGTTGTAAATGTATTTGCATCTATGCAAAAGCACATACAACTTTTTTAGTTTTTTTCTTAGTTCAGTGAATAGCATAAGTGAAAGTAGCATGTTTTATTTACATTGAAAAGTTTTAGGATTTTTAATATTTTCAAGTTTCATTTAAATATCTGGAGGGGTTGGGGATTTAGCTCAGTGGCAGAGTGCTTGCCAAGCATGTGCAAGGCCCCGAGTTAGGTACTCAGCCCTGAAAAAAAATTAAAACAAATAAATATCTGGAGGAACATGTGTGGTGATTGGGTTCTTATCCTTTCATCTTTCATTGGTTTTAACTGAGATAAGATTTTCCTGTGTATTGTGTCTTTATTACAGTTTGCTCCTGGTTTGACCCTTTATACCCCATAAGGAAAGACTCTTTCCTTTTCTACATAGCTGTTCATTAAATAAAGCTTGAAATTATACTGTATTGCAAATTCTCATATTTTGGTTAAATGTTCTCAATCTTTAACCAATATTCTCCTCCACCACAGCTCCACCCTAAGTACCTGGTATGATCTGGCAAGTTACTTAGTCTATGCTTTGATTTCCTTATCTTTAAAATAAGGATAATGATACCTGTCTCATAAGTTTGAGTCTTAAAATAAGAAAATGTCTGGCATATAGTATGTGTATATTCAGTGAATGTTGGCACTATTGCTATTTCTTTTTCTTTCTTTCTTTTTTTTTTTTTTGGCAGGGAGTGGTACTAGGAATTGAACACAGGAGCTCTTAACCACTGAACCACATCCCCAGATCAGATCCCCAATCCTTTTTAGTTTTTTTATTTTGGAACAGGGTCTTGTTAAGTTGCTTAGGGCCTCACTAAGGTGTTGACCTTGAGATTCTCAGGCTGAGCCTCCCGAGCCACTGGGATCATACATAGGTGTGTGCCACAGCACGCAGCTCTTTTTATTTTTTATTTTATTTTTGAGAGAGAGAGAGAGAAAGACAGAATCAATTTTGTTTAGTTTTCCATGAACTTTTGTTGCTTGGACACTTCATCGTGTACATGGTGCTGGGGTTTGAACCAGCATACTTGCACATGCAAGGCAAATGCCGTAACCTCTGAGCCACTGCTCCAGCCCCATTTTTAATTTTTTTTTTTTTTTGTTCTGGGAAATGGACATAGGAGTGCTTTATGACTGAGCTATATCCTCTACCCTTTTTATTTTTTTAGTCTGATTTTGGTTCTTGCTAAATTTCTGAGGAGCTTGCCAAGTAGCTGAGACTGACGCTGACCTTAAATTCTTGATCCTTTGGCTTCAGCCTCTCTAGTCACTGAGATTACAGGCAGGTGCCATTGTGCCCGGCCATTATTGCAATTTCTTACTGTATAGTTTATTATCCATCTTGTGTGTTTATGAATCTATTAGTCTTTCTGTCTCAGAGCAGAGCTGAATGCATTGGCAGGTGTGATCTGACTAGCCCAATAGTACAGTGTTCATTTCTTCTGCTAATTTGGACCACAGAGTTTTTTTTGTTTGTTTGTTTTTGTTTGTAGTTTTAATGCAGAGAGTTTCAAACATACAAAAAAGTAGATAGATTCTCAGACACCTGTCCTCTGTATGATGGCAGTCCTGGCCTGTGCACATTTCCATCCAGGTCCCTTTTCTTCTCTGGTGTAATTATAGCTCCCTTTTTATACCTAAGCTCCTTGTTTGATTTATCTTAGCAACTACTGCAGGTTTTCTAATAGTGCCTGGTTTTCTCAGTAATTGTTGAAGTAATGACCAACTGAGTCTTGCCATGGATTCATGCCTGGATCAACATCTGTAGTTTGTTTTTGAGAGTGGAGTGGGTGGAGGATAGAATTGAAAATAGATTGTTTTTATCATACTTGTTTTTTAGATGTCACTCCAGTTTTTATGATTCTTTCTATATCTGTGCAAGTATATATATGGCAATCTTAACTGGTAAAATCTCAGTTTTATTGTAAAATAATTTAAATTATCTAGGACAGAAGGCTTGGATTCACTATTTTCCTACTGTCTTTTCATAATTATGGGCTGTAAGTCTTTACCAGTATTTATTGCAGACCTTTTAATGTGATAATCATTTTGTCTTAACTAAAGACAAAAATAATTTGAATTGAAGAATTATACTTTGTCATCCTTTGAAACTGTTCTTCAAGGTCAGATTTATGGTGGAGTAATTTACATACACTAAAGTTGTTATAATTTATTGGCTTCAACTGTAGGCCTTTACTCCCAGTGTTCTGTTTCATTTTCCCTAAACATAACAAAAGGCAACTGCCTTAGTGACTGACTTCTTTCAAATTTCAGATAATTTTTTTCACAGTTCCATTCTTTCTTGTGCCTTGTTATTATTTTGCCTGTAGAAGTTTGTTGAAACTTTAATAAGCTCAAAATTTTTTCAAAAGTGATACTAAACTATAACTCCTCTTTAAAAAAAGGTAGAGACACTTTTATTGTATTCATCTAGTGGAGTAGGAGGCCTGGAGGAGATGTTTGAAGGTGTGTTGTATAGAGGAAAACCTGTAGTACTCAGCTTAATACCATTACCCTGAGATTGAGCCTTAGAGTAGAACCAGCCAGTAGAGATAGGGTTCATGGGTACTTCATACTCCTCAAAGCAGAAGCTCCACTTCTCATTTTCTGGGTCACTTTCTATACTTGTTATATTAAAAAAGCTACACAGATAAGACACTCTTGATTTTACTGCCATTGATATTACTTGTTTTAAATGAACCCAAAATCCAATAAAAAGGGAGAGAAAGGAGACTTACAGCGGGTTTAGACTAAACCGGGAGGGACTTAGTATACAGCCCTAGCCTTTCCACTCAGTGCTAACTTGAAAGAATTATCTCTAGCTGGAGAGGAGTCTTGCCCTTCAGAGTTAGCAGTTTTACCTTAATTATCAAACATTTCAGAGAGATTAATTAACCAAGACTTGAGAAGAATAAGTTGTGTTTTAGGCAGGCAAGTGAGAGAAGTCTTCTTGCAGAGAACATCATGTTGCAGTTCAGCCATGGCTGGGAGCCTCAAAGTTGTGTTGTTTCACAAACTTTGATACTTCTGCCTATTTACTCCTGAACTTGAAAGATTCAGTGTATTTTGATTGCACAAAACATCAGACCATTTCTTCACTCAGAAAATACTAAGCATCTAGATGCTGGGAAATGTATTGCATACTGACTAAACAAACGAGTTTGCCATCGTGGGGTGTATTGTCTAAAAGGAAACAAAATGCATTTGAAACCATAAAGAAAAACTGCTTTGCTCATACTTTAAGGACTTATTTATTTTAAAAGGAACTTGGAGTCACTTTTTCTTGATTATTTTTTCAAAATTTATTTGAGTATTCAGGGCTTTGGAGTTAATTTGTTTCTAATTGTGTATTGACATGCAAAATTAGACATTAGTTAGAGAGGTGAACTGAGAGAGACTATATGAATGAGGATGAATCAATTGGTATTATATGTACTATAAGGAGATTTCAAGATAGTGACAAGTGATGGATTTGTATATGCAAAATAATATTTTAGCTGTGCTAAATAAAACCTTTCAGGGAGGGAAGTGTAAATATCTTTATGACTTTTTTTTTTTATAAATGCTCATTGCTTAAGGACATTTGTATTTATTGTAAATGAGAAGGAAAAAATGTAATTTGTGATAGAAAAGTAAATCTTTAAAATTGGGGAGAGGCGTAGTAGAAAGAGTAAATGAGACCGTGAGGCCTAAGATCATGTCTGAATTGTGTGACACTGTCCTGTGATGCTGAGTAAAAAAATGTGCCTGAGATCCCTTAATTCCAACAGAGTACCACAGAGGAGTCAGATTTGGTGATCCTTCCTAGATAGAAAAATTTTTATGACGTTAGCAACATTTTTCTTTTCTTTTCATAACAACCACTTTATTTAGCGTTATTATTAATGCTGATTTATTTTTTACACTTTTATTGGTGAATTAAAGTTGTGCATAATAAGTTTGGTTGTTAACATATTGATAAATGCACATACTATAACAATATAATTAGTATCCTACCCAATCACTCCGCCCTCCCTCCTCCTATCCGCTGGTCTCTTTCTTCTGTTGATAGGCACAGAATATACTACCACCCATACTCTTCCTTTTTCTCCCTCCTGTCCTTCTTCTCTCCCCTTTTTTTTCCTCTACTGTACTACACTTCCTTTAGTTCATCTGTTAATTTGTATTTGACTGGTTCTTTATGTAGTCTTAAACTTCTCTTTCCCTTTATTTTACTCTAGCATCCACAAATGAGAGATGACTTTTGAGTTTCTGAGTTTGACTAATTTCACTTAGCTTGATATTCTCCATTTCCATCCATTTGTCAGTAAATGCCATAATTTCATTTTTTTCTAATAGCTGACTAGAATTCCATTGTATGTATATATCGCAATTTCTTAATCCATTTATCTAGTGATGGACATGTGGCTGATTCCATAATTTAGCTATCGTAAATTGTGCTGCTGTAAACATTGATGTGGCTGTCTTGCTGTAGTGTTGTGATTTTAGGTCCTTTGGGAAGATCCCCAGGAGTGGGATAGCTGGATTGAATGGTGGTTCCATACCTGATTTTTTGAGAAATGTCAGTACTGCTTTCCAGAGTAGTAAAACTGGTCTGTAGTCCCACCAACAATGTAGAAGTATTCCTTTCTCCCCACATCCTCACCAACATTTATTTTTGTTTGTGACCTAGCTAAAATTTTATGGTTTTTATTTATCAGTTTCTTATCAGTAGTCAAAATGCTTTGTTATTTTTTGTACTTGTTCATGGTTCAAGAATTAAAAGTTTAAGATGGGGAAAGAAGGCTTTGCTTTCTCTAACTGATATTTTCTGACTAGGTACTACGTAACTCGGGAAGACCTCATTTATTCCCAGTAATATGTTTTACTAAACTCTTTCAGGTAACTTTAAAAAGACTGTGTGCCTTAATAGTAGATCATGGCTTGAACTCAGTTTTTACTTATTGTTGTTATTAGAAAATTTTAGTGAGATGTTTTTCTCTGTAGTTATCAGAGATTGCTGCAGACGATTGCTGTACTTGAGGCTCAGCGTTCTCAAGCAGTTCAAGACCTTGAAAGTTTAGGGAAACACCAGAGAGAAGCATTAAAGAATCCCATCGGATTTGTGGAAAAACTCCAGAAGAAGGTATACACTAGTGTTTTTTAAAATTTATTAAAGTATTTTGGTAATTACTTAAAATTTGGTTTATTATTTTATATGCATACATGCTTTTTTGAAGCATTTGTTAACTTTGCACACTAACATAATATCTTCAGTTAGGGTATCACTAATTGGTCAAATTTTTATTTATTTGTTTAACTTTTTGGCACTTTGCTGGGGATCAAACCCAAGGCTTTGTGCATACTAGCAAGTGCTCTACCTCTGAGCTATATACCCTGAGCCCTGCCTAATATATTTGAGAGGCAGAGTATTAGCATTGTGAGAAAAATTAAAATGGAAGTACTATGAAAAAGAATCGTCTGGCTTTAAAAGAAAAATTTATTTTGTATGATATGAGAACTTTAGTATCTTTTACTTTTTTTTTTTTTTTTTGAGAGAGGGAGAAAGAAAGTGAGATCAATTTTGTTTAGTTTTTCATCTGGCCTTTGTTTCTCCAACACTTGGTTGTGTATGTGGTGCTGGCGTTTGAACCTGCCATGTTTGAACATGCCATGTTAGATGAGTTTATTTTGGTGGACATCTAAAAATTTCCAATGTGAAATTAATGAAACTTAGTATATATTGGTATATAGGATGCAGGGAATATTATGGCTTAGTAGTTTTATTTGATATTTGCATCATTATTTTAAAAGACTCCATCCTTTAATAAGTTGAACTTAAGATAATATGCAGTTTTATGATGGAGGTAATGATGCAGTGTGTTATGAACAGAATAAAAATTAAGAATTCTGCGTCATAAGAATTTTGCTTGCTGGTTTTATAATTTATGACTGGACTTTTCCCCCTATTTATTTGTGGAGAATTTTGAACACACAGAAAAATTGAAATTATTGTATAATTAACACACTTAGACCCACCATTATTGAACTTGCATACTTGCGCATGCCAGGCAGGCACTGTAACTACTGAGCCACCACTCCAGCCCTGCATAGGAATTCTTAATTGATGATTATTTGAATTTGACATTACTGAAAATTTCTAGTTTATTTGTATCTTACTTGTTCTTTTGTTTGATCTTTTTCCCAGGCTGACATAGGACTTCCATATCCACAGAGAGTTGTGCAGTTGCCTGAGATTATATGGGACCAATATACCAATAGCCTTGGGAACTTTGAAAGAGAATTTAAAAACCGTAAAAGACATACTAGGAGAGTTAAGTTAGTTTTTGATAAAGGTAAGAAATCAGATGATAAGAATTTACAGAAATACTGACAGTGTCTTGCTTCAGTAATTCTGTACATGGTTTGTTTTTAGTAGGTTTACCTGCGAGACCAAAAAGCCCTTTAGATCCTAAGAAGGATGGAGAATCTCTTTCATACTCTATGCTTCCTTTGAGTGATGGTCCAGAAGGCTCAAACAGTCGTCCTCAGGTAGGCAATATGAAATATTGGAATAGGAAAATTTGAGTTTTCAACAAAATATTTCAACATTTTGCTAGTTTATATTTTTTCTTTCCTTCTTTGATTTCTTTGTTTTTGGGTTTTTTTTTTTTTTGCACTGAGGATTGAACCTAGGGACATTTTACCACTAAGCTAACAATCTCTGGTCCTTTTTATATTTTACTTTGAGACAAGGTCTTGGTAAGTAAGTTATTGAGGATCTCACTAAATTGCTGAATCTGGCCTCTAACTTGTGATCCTCCTGTCTTAGTCTCTTAAATTATTGGGATTATCTGGCAAGGCAGTATTTCAATGGAAGACATCAGCCTTGAAGTTTAGAGGAATCTGAGTTGGCATTCAAACTTACTAACTGTGAAACTTTGGAAGATATATATAGGTTATAGTCCCTAAGCTGCAGTTTTCCTTTTATATAAAATGTAATTAAAGTCCGAATGGTGGCGCACACCTATAATCCCAGAAACTCCAGAGGTTGAGGCAGAAGGATTGCAATGTCAAGGCCAGCCATGGCAATTTAGTGAGGCCAAGGCTCAAAATAAAAGGACTGGAGAGGGTTGGGACATTAGCTCAGAGGTAGAGTACTTGCCTAGGACGTGTGAGGCACTGGATTTGATCCTCAGCACTGCATAAAAATAAATGAATAAAATAAAGGTATTGTGTATGTAACTCAGTAGTAAAGTATTCCTGGGTTCAATCCCTGGTGTTTTAAAGGAAAGAGAAAAAAATAGTTAACCTTACCTACGTCACAGGGTTTTGTGAGGATTCAGTGAGTCTTTTATGTATTGTGCATAGGACAGTGTCAGTGCATAATTTTTACTCTAAAAATGATAGCTCTTTGTTTATTGTGGAATGTGACCAGGATTTTATTCCTGATCCTTCCACTGTTAGATGTGCTTCTTTCCCATTTTGCACCCACATTTCCTCTTTTTAAAAAAGGAGCTAATTGGGGCTGGAGTGGTGGCTCAGCGGTTATGGCGTTTGCCTAGCATGCTTGAGTACGCGGGTTCAAACCCCAGCACCACATACACAATGAAGTGTTCAAGCAATGAAAGCCACATGAAAAACTAAATAAAATTGATTCTCATTAAAAAAAAAAGGAGCTAATAGCATGTTTATAACAGGATTACTAAGAATATAAAACCAAATGAAGGAAAAGAATATGAAAACATTTCAAACAGTAAAAACTTTAGGTATATATTAAAAAATAAAGTTACCAAATTTATTTTGGGACTCCTAAAATGTTAAACAATTTACATTTACTATGTCAAAGGGTAATCTTTGTTGCTTTCCCTTTGAATAAAGCCTTGTTTTATATGCAGATGATAAGAGGACGCCTGTGTGATGATACCAAACCTGAAACATTTAACCAGTTGTGGACTGTTGAAGAACAGGTAATAGAAGTTTCTAAATTGTGTAGGTTAAAAAAAAGCCCAGTAAACTGTCACTATTACAATCAGTATAATGAGTCAAGTATGTATTATATACAATCCCTTTTTATTGATTTTAAAATATTTTAACATTTTTGTATGCCTTTTTTTGCATGTTTGGGTTTTGCAGATATGTGGATTCCTGCTTGGGAATAGTTTTTAAAGAACCTGGGTTTTGAGAGAGTGAAATGGGTGGAATAAAGTGGATGTTTTTATAATGCAGCTTTGCAAGGGGAAGAAAAGCTGAGCCCCAAAGTACATTTTTAATTTTTGTTTTGGAGAGGAGCTCCAAGCAAGGCTGGAGTGTTCTGTTATGTTTTAGCATATGGTGAACGTTGTTTATGGATGACGTTTGAGACACATTTCTGTCTCATGTGTATTTATTAACCCCACAGTTGTAATAAGTCTAGTAGTTTAAAAAACTTAAGAAACCTTTATTGATATCCATCATCCGGATTATTGTGCATGTTTAGGACTGTGTGAGAATTTAGAAGATAGGTTATAATGGAGGAAAAGCCTCTTTTAGTATTCTAAATTGAAAGAATTTTTATGTGTTTTTCTTAAAACTATAAAGGAGGACCTGACATATTCTAACAAGAAAAGATCATCAATGGAAATCACTAAGGTGTATAAAAATATAAGACAGGAAATACTCATTATCAATTTGTTTAACTTATTTTCTGGTTCTGTCTTTTTACTGAAGTGAATGGGAAAAGCTTTTATAAGAATGTTCATAGGTGTGTTCTCTAAACTCATTTTCTATGTGAGGCCTTCAGCTCCTAACCAGAAGTTTTTCCTACAGTGAAGATTGCTAGTAAAATATCCCTGGAGTTGGGAAAGGAGTGTTATTCTTTGAAATGAAATGTGAATGTATTTACTTAGAAATTCAGTAATTTAAATTGTCTACTTCTTTTCTTAAATATTATCTTGGGTTTGGCTTAGAAAAAACTTGAACAGCTACTCCTGAAATACCCTCCTGAAGAAGTAGAATCTCGACGCTGGCAGAAGATTGCAGATGAACTGGGCAACAGGACAGCAAAACAGGTAATTAAAGAGATGGCTGCAGACTGTTGGCATGTTTTTGATAGCTTAATTACGAAGAGTTGTGCAGCTGACATCAGATCTGCCATATCATTTGTGTCTGTAGAGTACTATTGCATATGGTGTTTTAAAAAAATTTATCAGCATTGTATATTTTTATGTTGATTTTAGAAGCAACTTGAGATAATACTGTTTTGGGTCATTACAAGATAATAAAAATATAGTGGACTTAGTAACTTTTGAATGCTTTGCAAATGTATTAATTATGTACTTTTTGGTTAGACTGTGTTAATAGATTTGTAACATTGCTTTAGTATTTCCTGGTTGTCTTTCTGAAAATGTTATATTGTAGATTCTTCCTTCATATTCCCATCTTTATTAATAGATGTGTTTTTATGCTACAAGCATGAATATTCAGAAGTTAAAAAAATGTGTGTAGCTTTGGATCAAACAAACTTAAGTTTACTCGAATTATTTTTTGCCTAGATTTTAAAATAAAAATGTATTTGGTGCCAATTTGAAATTATTTGTAGATTTATGATGATTTAAAATTGTTAGCATTCATCAGTTATACATGTACATTTTAATTTTTAAAAGAGTATTGCTTGTGATCTCTTTATGTTAAAAGGCTTGTCATGTTTCCTTAGGTTGCTAGCCGAGTACAGAAGTATTTCATAAAACTCACTAAAGCTGGCATTCCAGTCCCAGGCCGAACACCAAACTTATATATATATTCCAGAAAGGTAAAAAAAAAAAAAAATTTATGAAAGCAAACCTTAAATTCATTAAAGTCAAAAATGTTAATGTAAAGATCTGTATATCTGTCAGATAGTTTTTAAAAATTTTGTTCATTGTAAACATTTCATTGTATCGGGCCTAAATTCAGGATAGGTTTCCATTGAAAAATTTGGTAAGCCTTAATGCTTCTTCATTATTTTCTTGGAAGTAATGGAAATGAGTGATACTTGAGAGATTTTTTTATTGAAACTATATTAGAAGGGCCATTGTGAGGTTAAAGCTTTTAGGGTATTTAACTCTTTAAAATAGTGTAATTTGTTTTATAGCTCTGATACATAAATCCAAAGTAGCAGTGTTTATTAAGATATTTCATTTAATCCTCACTTCAATTGTAGAAGTGTAAATAGTAGTATCACCTTCACTTTACTGAAAATAATATTAATAGGTTGCTGTTACTCTTAGTATTGAGAGCTTTGGGCCAGGTACTGTTCTACAACTTTTTTATAGATAAGGAAACGGGACCTTAAGGTATGTTGAGTAAATAGTCTAGTCACATATCTAGTAATTCTAAGAACCATCATTCTCTGATTTTGATGCCGAGCCCTTTCCGTAATTCTTTGCTGTTTCCCCCACCTTTCCCTCTCCCTTTGTGGTACTAGTGATTTAACCTAGGGCTTTGCACATGCTATGCAAGCACTTTGCCATTGAGCTACATCTGTAGCCCTTATCTTCTGTTTTGTACAGTAAAAAAGCTACTGTCTTTTTTCCAATTCTGAATATAATGTTAAATTATAGTCAGTTTTTTTGTTGTAATTGGAGAATAAAAAGTAATTGGACTTCTTTTATTTTCTAAATTGTTTGGATACTTCCCCTCCCCAAAATTACCATTCTTAATGTGAAAAGAAGCTAAAAATATATCAAATTATGTTGCCTTTCCTAATGGAAGTGAACTATATTATGTAATTCAACACGTCTACATAGGTGCATGTTTTTGTAAGTTTTTAAAGTTACAAGCTTTTGGGCTGGAGCGGTGGCTCAGCGGTTTCGGCGCTTGCCTGGCAAGCACAAGGACCCGGGTTCAAACCCCAGCACCACGTACACAACTGAGTGTTGGAGCAACTAAGGCCATGTGAAAAACTAAATAAAGTTGTTTCTCTCTTTCTCTGTCTCTCTCACTGTCCCTCTCTCTTTAAAAAAAAAAAAAATAATAAAGTTACAAGCTTTTGAAGCTTGTTTCAATTTGGCAATTGTTTTAAACATTTTGGATTTCCCCCCAAATGTAACATTTGCCATTATTAGATATGTAGAGTTTATCCTATAACTTTAGAATGTTGGAACCTTACTAACCAGTGTGTACTCTGATAGCTCTAATTTTCATGAATAATTTCTAAGCAAACTTTATAGGTGTGTTGTATTTTGCACCTTCAGCTTTTACAGCTGTCTGAATGATGACAAGACAAAGAATACTGGAGAAACCTAATTGGGTTCATTCCTTTGAATATACTGTGTTTTAAATTAATGGATATTTTAGTTATGACTAGCACAGCTGTGGTCAGAGTTGAAATTTTACAATAGGTAAAATGTTGGTTCTCCTGTAGCTCAGGTTATTCTTTGTGCCTGTGCTAGTGATCATGATAAGCAGTCAGCATAGTGGTGGACAATGAGGGCTTTGGCACAATGCAGGCCTAGTTTGTAATTCTGGTTCTAACATTACCTATCTGCAACACACTGAACACGAAATTTAACCTCCCTATGTCTCAGTTTCTTCACCCTCAAATTAGTGGTGATAATAAGTACTTTATAGGAATATTGTGAGGATTAAGTAACACTGGCATAAAATAAGCAATCAATGTTGGGTAATTATTTTCAGATATTCATCATGTAATAGAAACTTTCCTTCTACTGGATTGGTGGTTCCCTCCTGTAATCCTAGTGACTAGGGAGGCTGAGGCAGGAAAATCGCATGTTTGGGGACTACCAAGGCAGCTTAGTGAGACTTTGTCTCAAAAATGCAATAGAAAGGGGCCCGGGATGTAGGTCAGTGCTAAAGCACCCCTGAGTTCAATTCACAGTACTGTACACATACACATAAAAATATTATATTAGTTCAATGCTGTCAGCATTTGAATGTGTGTGACAAGTTCTGAGGATGCAAATATAAGCTAGATTCTGAGCATGTGGCCAGTTGTTCTGTTTTTGGGGATTTCTCCTACATTTCTGGCATAGGTTTTTTTTAAAGGCTGGTTGTGCTTTAAAAATCCAGCTAACAGAAATAATAGCATTATCAGGGTATGTGAAAGGATACAAGTGAAATCCTTCTGATGTTGCTGGAAGTAATATTTATAAGTGTGATTCTTCTAATGCTATTCTCCTATCCCAGTTAAAAATTTGTTTTCTCACCTAGTCTTCAACAAGCAGACGACAGCACCCCCTTAATAAGCATCTCTTTAAACCTTCCACTTTTATGACTTCACATGAACCACCAGTGTATATGGATGAAGATGATGACCGGTCCTGTTTCCATAGCCACATGAACACAGCTATTGAAGAAGCATCAGTAAGTTATCTGTTTAGTTATAATACAGATCAGGGTACCTACCACATGAGAGTACCAGGATTTTCTAATTATTTGTACCTTTTAGAGAATATTGGTTTCTTTTAACTCACAAGTCATATTTAAAGTATTTTTTTAAGAATGTGTTTTTGAATCTTTTTATAAAGAAATATTCAAACATATACATAAGTAAGGAGAACAGTATAATGAAGCCACATGCTCCCACACTCAGTTTCAATAGTTATCAACTTGTGGCAATCTGCTTTGCATGTCTCTACCCCATTTCCACCCTCAGTTATTTTAGAGCAAGTCCCAGACATCATATAAACATGTTTATGAAAAGGTAATTCTTTAGTACATGTATACTATTTTTGTGGAAGAACTGAATCATTCACTGTATAGAATTAACCAATGTGTGGATTTCATTGATTGCATCTCTTTTGTGTCATTTAATCTATTCCTGTGTTCCCTGAATTGCCTATAAATTGGGTAGTAGGTCTAGAGAATTGATCTTTTATTTGATGGAATATTTTATAAAGTAAACCCTATCTGCTATTATTTAATACACTGAGGTACATATCCAAAAGGCAGGATATCTGTCAAATTCTGCCTTTATTTTCTTGTATTTAAGATGATGAGCTTTTTCTCTTGTATGCTCCAAGGATGGCCAGAAAAATTAAAAAAAAATTTTTTTTTTAATTTTTCTTAACTGTTGGACTTAGCACATTTGGTGTTATTGTCTTTGTTAGTGTTCAGATTGGCGTAACTCTAGTCAACTTGCTGCTTATCCAGTTTGGCTTCTGAGTTCTTAGGATAAGACTAATGACATTTGATAACTTCCTTATAATCTGTTTTAACAAGGAATTTTCAAATTTATCATGTTTATATTTGCCTCCGATGTGTAGTCAGTCCTGTTTCCTTTTATTGGAAAACGGTATTTGGAGACTGTATCTTGCCTCTGGGCTAATTACTGTTTTTAGGACTATTTTGTAGATAAAACTGGGAAATGTATTTTCGTTTAAGGATAGTTGTAAGTTCATTTTTTTATTTCACATTCAACTTAAGGAATGCCATGCTTTTACTTACCCTCACTGATCTAAAATATTCACCTCATATCTTCATGCTGAAAATTCCAGTTCTTAATAACATTACCAGAGCACTCACTCACTCTCACACAGCTCTTAACCATCTTAGAGTATGTTAATATTAATGCCCACATCAACGGTACGATTACTGAAAATAAGATTTTTGTTTTGGTTTTGTTTTTGGTTTTGATTTTGGTTTTTGTTCTTAGAGGGGCAGGGTTAGAATATATCTCATTATCGAAGTAAAGTCAAATCAGTTTCTAAATCCTCTTGGAATAATTTCTTTCAGTGTTGTTACAGTTGGATGCTAATTTTGATTAATTCATTTAATTTTACTTTGCTTTCATAGGGATTCCTTTTTATTGCTATTAATACTTTTTATTATTTTACTGTTCCCAAAGCTCAGTATCTTCAGTACTTAATATGATTTGATTCCTTGCTAAAAGGATTTCAAGATTACCTTTTATCTTTCTTAATATCAACTCTGATTATATATAATTTGAGCAGGAGATTTTAATGAAAAGTTAGCATGTAAAAGCTCCTTTTTTTATTTCTATTTTAATTGTATACTCATTCTTTTTTTAAATATACACTTTTTTAAAGTAAAAGGGAGAGAGAGAGAGAGAATCCGTTTTATTTAGTTCTTCATCTGGTTTTTGTTGTTCCGACACTTAGTTGTGTATGTGGGACTAGGGTCTGAACATGGGTCCTTGCATATGCCAGGCAAGTACTGTAACCACTGAGTCACCACTTCAGCCCTGTATACTCATTATTAAAAATACTTTTCTTTTTAAACTTGTCTTTTGAGAATTGGCTAATATATGGTAGAGCTTAAGAAGTAGCATTTGTATATAATTTTGTACCTTTTAAGAATTATTTATTAGAAAAATTTTTATCTAAATCATGTATCAGTCTTTGCTAGGGTTCTCATATACAATTGTGACAAAATATGTTTGATCTTTGTGCTATATAAATCTCAGTTTTATGGAAAAGAGTAGCTGTGTAATCACATCATTTGAAATTTTTTTAGTTGCTTCAAAAGAAAAATAGGTGCAATCGTGGTTATTTTATTTAACAGGTTCTTAGTTTAGATTGGAAGTTACAAGGGAAGACCTGGGAAAGTGACAGTGAAAATGATGATTGATGAATAAAATTTAGCCAAGTGAAGCTGGCACATGTCTGTAATTCCAGTGATTTGGAAGGCTAGGCAGGAGGATCACAAGTTCAAGGCCAGCCTAAACAACTTAGCAAGATCTTGTCTCAAAATAAAAACTAAAAAAGGCTGGGGATGTAGTTTAGTGATAAAATGCTCTTTTGGTTTAATTCCCAGTCCCAAATAAAAAATCATAACTATAATGCCATCAACTCCAGAGGCTGAGGCAGGAGGATTGCAAAGCCAGCCTCTGCAGTTTAGTGAGGACTTCAGCAACTTAATGAGACCTTGTCTCTAAATAAAAAGGGCTGGGGATTTGACTCAGTGGTAAAAGGTTAAATCCCTGGTTATTCAGTGAATGCCAGTTTAAGTCATTCTGACGATTTTAAAATGCACATTCATGAAACCCCTTGGCAAAATCTATAGATCTCAATCTTTTCAAATAAGCAACAGCGAGAGATATCACATGTATGTAGTTTGTTCCTTAGTTTCAAAATCTGTAACACCACTTTAGACCTCTTTGAACTTAGTCCCCTTTAAGTAAATTTAAATATTGCAACTAGAAAATAAATCTATTTATGGGTAAATGAGAGTTTTTACTTTTTTTTCCCCTTATGTGTCATCTTTATTCAACTTACCAGTTGTACACAGAAATGCACACACGTACAATTTCTCCCTTTTGCATACGTAGGGTCACACTGTGACAGTATTTTGTCAATTGTATTTGTTTAGTTTTCCATCTGGTCTTTGCTTCACCAACACTTAGTTTTGTACGTGGTGAATGTGGTTTGAACACAGTTTCTTGCACATGCCAGGCAAGTGCCATAACTGCTGAGCGACTGCTCCAGCCCCCTTCTATTACTTTTTTTCTTTTTTGGTACTTGTGATTGAACCCAGGGGTGTTTTACCACTAAGCTAAACCCTTTTTAGTTTTTCTTTTGAGACAAGGTCTTGTTCAGTTGCTTAGGGCCTCGCTAGGTTGCTGATACTGACTTTGAACTTGCAGTTCTTCTGCCATAGTCTCATGATTCTTGTAATTTTTTTTTTTTAAAGAGGGAGAAAGAGAATCAGTTTTATTTATTTTTTCATCTGTCCTTTGTTTCTCCAGTATTTAGTTGTGTTCTTGGTGCTGGTGTTTGAACTGGCTTCTTGTACATGCCAGTCAACTACTCCAACCCCAAAGAAAGGGACAATAAGGGGGGAGGGGAGTGTGGAGAAATGGAGAGGGAAAGAGAGAGGCAGAGAGAGAAAGAGAAAATCAATTTTATTTAGTTTTTCATGTGGCCCTTGTTGATCTGACATTTAATTGTGTACATGGTGCTGGGTTTTGAACCTGTGTTCTCATGCATGCCAAGCAAGCACTGTAAGCACTGAGCCACCGCTCCAGCCTCCTCTTTTAATTTTTAATTGTGGCAAGATACCCATAACATAAAATTTACCATCTTAGCCATTCTTGTGTATGTATTTATTTATTTTCAAAGAGAGGGAGGGAGAGAGAAAGAGGTTATCAATTTTATTTATTTTTATCAATTTTATTTATTTTTTCAATTGGGGTTTTTTTTGTTTTTTTTTGATACTTGGTTTTGTATGTGGTATTGGGGTTTGAACCCAAGTCCTTGCACATGCCAGGCAAGCACTCTAACCACTGAGCCATTGCTCCTGCCCCCTTAGCCATATTTAAATTTCCAGTTCATTAGTGTTAAGATAACATTTGTATTATTGTATACCAGCCTCCAGAAATGTTTTCGTCTTACTAAACAGAAACTCTGTGCCTGATAAACAGCATCTCCTCATTGACTTCTTCCGGTCTCTAGATATCATCATTTTAGTTCTTGTCTTCAGGGATTTGGCTGGCTACTCTAGATAACTCAGATGAGTGGAGGCACATGGATGGCCTTCCGCAGTTGCAATTCTGCATTTGTGGATTCAGCTAACTGCAAATTGAAAATATTTGTGGGGGAAAATTGTGTCTTTATTGTTTGCATTCAGACGTAATGTTTCTTATAATTATTCCCAAAACAAGATAGTATGGTAACTGTTTACATAGGCTTTACATTATATTAGTGTTGTAAGTTATCTAAAGATTTAATGCAAATAGGATGTGCCTAGGTTATATGCAAATAGTACATCATTTTATATAAGGGATTTGAGAATATTTAGATTTTGGTTGGTCCTAGAACCAACCCCCATGGGTACTGAGGAACATTTGTATAATATTT